>BGPR01001104.1:148012-263210 GCA_013235015.1 Araneus ventricosus
GAAATAGTTCGCTTAAAAAATAATTTCTCATTTTCAAACGTATTACTTTCACTAGTCTCATTAGGTTCTAAATCTGAATAATAGAATACAGATAGAGTAAATACCAGCATCAACAGGAATGATGTTAGACCGATAATAATAAATACTAATCGTTGCTTTAGTTTCATGTTTATATTTAAAACATTACAATAAGAAAGTAATACGTTACAGACGGATGGTGATATTTTTTTCGTTGTACTCTTTGTATTGAAAAAACAAAACTCTTCTTGAAAATACAGTAAAATATTACATCAGTTTATGACACCTGCTTCTAACTGCTTGACGAAAATAAAGTTTTTTTGGTAGCATTTTTTTAAAAAATATACAACAAGTAAAGTATTTTCTCCACAGTGAATCTATTTTTCCGACGAATGCATTTTTAATAAATGTTCACAAACATTGTATAATAACTGTCATTATTCTTCATCGATGAAGTAAAAATTTCTGCTTTAAGCCCAAGGAAAATCTTCTGAAGGTCCACTCATCATAGGCATAAAATATTCTTGATATTCGCTAATAACGTTCAATTTTTTAAAAATTGATTATGCTTCATTTAATTTGCTTGCACTGTAAACAGGTCTTCGCTTAAAAGAAAATGGTGCAATATGATTTTCAATAACGTCTTTTTGATCTTTTCACTGATTGTCTGTCGTACACTTTTCAAATATGAAACGAATCAAAACAGAAGAACAGTTGGATCCATCGATTCTGAAGCATTAAACTGGATTCTGTGACCTACTGAAAGATGAATGAAATCGTATCAATACATTTTCATAAACAAATTATGCATTAGCAAATAAAACATCACTTTCACACGTTTTGCTTCGCACATATGAATAAAGGCAGACGATTTCTTAAAGGGTAAGAAAAGGATGGGCATCAATAAATAACAAAGATTAAAACATCAATTGAAATGAAGCAATTCATCACAGCTGCAAGCATCTTATATATGCAACTTTCTGTCATCCTGTGTACTCAACGCCCATCGTTCTTTCATCCTTTGTTTTTTAGACTGTGATGGCAACGCTCGGACGCTCTTTTGCGATTCTAACCGAGAGAAAGAAGTCACGATTTCGAATCTAAATAGCCTTCTTCCGAAAGAAAAGGCATGCCTGAACAAACTTTCCATCTGCCTCCAATTCCAGATGAAAGTAGTAAATAAAACGTAGATTTTAAGTAAATCTATTCTCCTTCTAAGAGTAATATGTGAAAAATAAACGATTACTCGTATATTTCAGAACGGAGTTAATTCATCCTCATCTGATAAACGTAAAAGGGTCGTTGCAATTCAAATTTGGAATCCTATGCTCATTGTGCAATTGCTGTTTACAGAGTTAAAAACAGTTCTTATTGTTCTTAGATAATATTACTCCATATCTCTAGATATATTATTATTCTCAGATAATATTATTCTATTTCTTATATTAGAGCTTTAATTTTGCATTTTGTTTCTTTAAAGTTATTTCTTAAACTTTGTCTCGTTTGTTTAATATCGTTTTCTATAGAAATTAGCATTTTTCGTGTTAATTAAAAATTGTTAAAGTAAGCTTAATCTAAATTACATTAGTGTTTTTTGAATGTCTAACATATTCAGTTAATACAATTTGAATTCTTTGTCAGTTTACTTTTTATTTTTTAACTAGCTGCCTTCTGCGACCAGCTTGTTCGCTGGGAATATGATTTCAATTGAATCTTGCACCATTTTATATTCCTGGTTCCTTTAACAACATAATTTTAAACTTCATATTGTGGTAGATATTTAACCCTGTTCTTTTAGTGGCCTTGCACCTGGTCTGTTCATTGTCTACGTAAATGTCCCTAATGCAGTCAAATAACTGTAACCTCTAATTACACGCTGTCTGCAATATCTTCACTTTCTTATTACTCTTGTAAAATATGCATTTGATTTCAATATTAAAATGACGCAGCACATTTTATGGCTAGCGGCATGTTAGCTGGATTAAAACATGTTCAAAAGAATGAAAACGTAGCAACCATAACGCTTCAGTTTATGTTTCTTAATATAAGCAAAGGATATCTCGGAGAGCTTTGTTTACAGATTTAACAAAAAATATTGATGAAATAAAATATGAAAGCAAAACCAGCGGGAGTGGTTTCCCCAAACTTTCTCGTATACTTTCAAAGTGGAGATTCCTCAAAATCTCGAGTTCGAATTTTTTGAGATTCAATATTTTATCTTGTATACTGTATACGAGAAAGAAAACAAAACAAAAACAAACCTGAAATCAAAATCTGTTGCCGTTTCAAAAAAATATTACTTTGAAGCAGGCGCGATAAAATAGGACAATGCAATGAATACAAAGCGAAAATTCTGCTTTGAATTGAATTCGCAAGAAAACAATTTATACTACCACAACCGTAACAATTGCAAAAGCGCGTGAATGAAAGATTTGCTGAAATAATGAGATCGTTTGATTTACAACAATAAAAAAATTTGTTAACAATTGATGTTTGAAAATTATTTATTGTTGAAATAAAATTTCAAAATAACAGATTGCTACCAATACGCATCGCCTGAGAATCGGATTAAAAGAAATTGAATATCAATTTGAACGCCTCTTTTTGACGGATTTGGCCCAAACTTTTATACGGACTTACATTCATAACGATAAAACTGTGTACCAAATTTTTCCATTTAGCTAATCAAGTTTTTGAGTTATAGCGTTCACATGACCGCGACATACAAATAGACAGACTTCCTCGTGAGATTTTGTCCAAAATTTGATAGAAACCTACAAATTATGTTCAAAGACCACATACCAAATTTCCATCCCCGTAGCTCTAATAGTTTTCGCTATCGTGTCTACAGACAGACACACACAGACACACACACAGACATACACACAGACACACACAGACAGACATACAGACATAATTCAAAATTGTGTTTTCGACTCAGGGAGGTCTAAAAGTGGGAGATTCGTCAAAATCTCGAGTTCGAATTTTTTGACGATTACAATACTTTCTCTTGTATACTTCTATACGAGAAAGTAAAAAATAGTAGGATATTATCTCAGATTACAACAATGAAAAAGAAATATTCAATTAAATATCTGTTTAAACAATGAAAACGGTTGAGTTACGTTGCAACAATGAAAGTATTGTTGTAAATTATGCCAAAATATTTTTATAATTTATTAAAATTCAAGAAAACATTGTAAGGTAACTTAATTGATAGCATTGAAAAGGTAATTTTGTTTACTTCGGACGGTGTAAAATGATTTTTGTGCTGTAATAGTTTCGAAGTTATTGAGTTTTCTAAATTGAGTTTTTCCAAATTTCGCTTTAATTTTAATTAATTAAAATTTCAAAAAAGGCCTGGAGGCGCTCATTCCCACCTCCAAAGTATGTTTGGCAAATTTTCAGAAGTCCAGCTCAGGGTCTGCCCTGTAAGAGAACGCACGCACACCCACGCACGCACACACACACACGCACGCACACACACACACACACACACACACACACCACACACACACACACACACACACACCACACACCACAACAAAACAACACACACACACACACACACACACACACACACACACACACACAGAGGAATTCTCCTTTATTATTAGTAGATATAGAGATAAGTTAGTTAATAATACACCAGAATGGGATATGAAACCCTATGCCTGATAGAACACAGAATACAAAATGTTGTACGCTTGAAAACTTCTTTTAGAATTTTCTCATGCCATGATTTAATAATTTAGGATTGAATGAATACCTAAAAGACGTTACTATATACGGCAGTCGCCTTTTTCTTCAGCTTTGTAACAGCCAAAAGCTGAATAATGATATATTTTTTCTTCTCAAAAGATTGTACAAAATATAAACAAGAGTCAAATGTTATTGACACGCGCATGCGCCTACAGTGCAAAACTGAATTACATATTTAAATAAAATGCGCAATTACGTTTATTATGTGACTGCGACGTAGATTCCATAATGTCACATTACAGTTTCATGGCATAAAATATATGATTGAACATTCAGCTAAAGTAATACTTCTGCTCAGTAATGATTTACATAAACGTTTTTTGTTCGATTAAAGTAATATGATTTTTGCATCCGATATTGTTCTTATTTGAAAAGGAAATGTCGTAAATACAAATTATAAGTAAGTAAAACTGCATTTAATGTTTTATGTACATCGAAATGTTAATTTATAAATTCAATTTTTATATATTTCAATGCTACCCAACTCTCAAATATTATTTTTTCATCAGATAGATTACTTTTCAAAAAGACGTTAATTGAAACAATGCGATTTTTTTGCATTTATGGGGTAAATGGAAGTTTCAGTGAAATATATTACACTTCCACTCTTTATTTTAACTGAAAATAATTTATTTTTAAAACCTAAAGTACGTAATTCCATAAGATTTAACTAAATATGTATGAAGTCATAACTCATTTACATTTTCACTAGAATTAATTAGTAAATGAGGAGAAGATCTAAAAAACATTTTGACGTTAATTTTATGATTTACATATGGAAATAAAATATTTGTTTTTTTTAACAATAATTTCAGTAAATTTTTTAGATTACATGTTTAGAAGAAAATTACACAGAAAATGTTAATACCCGGATGTAGCCAATGCTCACGTGACTCCAAGTACGTGTAGCGGGCGGCTGCGAGTCTGACTTCTCATCAGATCACGAAGTTCCATAGCCGAACTGTAATGTGTTCGTATTACTGTCCTTATGTTTTTGTCCTGTGTCTGTGTTGAATAAATGTTTGTTTGATAATCCCTGGTCTTATTCTTCCACCTGCGCCTCTGCCCACTCATTTAACCTAATTGGTTATGGGCCCAGCACGCTTCCACTGCGCGATCCCGTTTTGCTCGGGTGCATTTTTGACTGTTAAGCGTCTTTGAATTCCAAGTTCGTTAAGCTAATCATCAAAATTTTCCCCTATATATTCGCTCCCTCTATCTGATTACAGAAATTTTACTTTACAACCAGATTGCCGTTCCAGGAGATTTTTAACTTCTTTAAATTTTTCCCAGGACTCAGATTTATTTTTGAGAAATCTGACCTCAGTCCAACCAGTTTTATCATCAATAAAAGTTATAAAGTATCGCGCGTTCCCGATAGATCTCACTTTCATTGGTCCACACAAATCGGTATGCAAAATTTTCAATTTGACATTACTTCTGCTATGTACATTTGTAAATGGTCTTTTAGTAAGTTTACCTTTTATACAAATTTCACAGTCAAAATTAGAAATATCAATATTTGAACATTTTAAATTTGAACACTTTAAACCTTCAAATGAACAATTTTTAATTGCATTCATCATGTCAATTTTATTTAAATGACCTAGGCGAGCATGCCATTTCTGAAAGTCACCAGAACTGGGGGTATCCATAGAAGTACTTACCGTCGAAGCAGTATTATTCTTCTTTTCTTCGGTGCGTAAGAAATATAAATCACTGACACAATCAGCTTTCAATTTCATGCCTTGCAAGGGGTTCACAATGTCTGCTGATCAAAAATGACAGATTCAAATATCTTTCGGAAGTCGCACCTCCGCCTGAGCCGAAGGAAGCTTATGGCAGTTGGAATATTGAAGACAGCAAAACAAAGGCTGATCTGATCCTATGCATTCAGCCAAGCGAGTTGAAGCTGGTCAAGAACTGTCTGACGGCGAAAGATATGTGAGAAAAGCTCGAGAGCACTTACCAATCAAAAGGCACTGCGAGAAAGGCTAACCTCCTAAAAAGCCTTCTGCAACTTAAAATGGAGACTGGTAGTGACGTGAGCGACCACATTCGTAAATTTTTTGACTTTATCGACAAACTACAAGATTTGGATATCGTCATCGATGAAGATTTGACGAGTGTAATGTTGCTGTACAGTTTGCCTGCTAACTTTGAAACATTCATAGTTGCGATAGAATCTCGTGATGAACTGCCGAAACTGGATACATTACGAATAAAAATAATCGACGAGTGGCAAAGTCGAGCAGACCAGTCCTTATCCAAAGATGATGGAGCCTATGCAGCGAAGTTCGAAAATCAATTCCGAAATCAACGTTTCAAAGCTAAAATGCAAGGACATGGAAAAACCAATTTTCCTGCCATCGTGAATGGACAACGCTCATATGTGCAATAATGAGTCTTTCTTCGAATATAGAGCCATCCATTGAAAAATGCGTCAAGTTGGCTGACAAAAGTGAAGCTATGGAAAGTGCATTAAAAGGTGAATCCTCACAGGATTGGTTAAAAGCCTTAGCTTCTGAAGTGAAATCTATTTTAAAACATGACACCTTTGACTTAGTTAAGATGACGGAAAATATGGATTTAATTGGGAGTAGATTTATATTAAGAAACAAATATGGGTCTGATGGAAAAATAAAATTAAAAAAGGTTAGATTGGTAGCACAAGTATTTGGTCAAATACCCGAAGTAAATTATTTCCAAAATCATATATTTTCACCTGTAGCGAGATTGAGTTCGATCAGGATGCTATCTTCTTTAGCTGCCAAATTTAAAGCAAAAATATATCAGTTCGATATTACTACTGCTTATCTTAATGGTATTTTAGAAGATGAGGTCTATATGAATATTCCAAAATATTTTGACCTGGCATTTGAGACTCTAATTGAAAGTGAAAATGATGAAAACTTATGCAAAAGAGCAAAGCAGATACTTGTAAACATTAAAAAAGAATAACATAGTTTGTAAACTTAAAAAATCTCTTTATGGACTCAAACAAAGTGGCCGTTGTTGGTTTTCTAGATTAAATGAAATTTTGCATGATTTTGGATTAAATAATACTAAGAGTGATCCATGTGTATTTCATATGAGAAATAATAATAAGTTAACTATTTTAACTGTTTATGTGGATGATATTTTGATGTTTAGTGAAGATACTAAAATGGTTGATTTGTTACATAATCATTTGTCAAAACATTTTAACGTAAAGTATGACGGAATTGCTAAAAATTGTTTGGGTATTGAGTTTAATCAAACCAATAGTAAGATAACTATGTCACAGTCTAACTATATTAAAGAATTGTTAGAGAGATACAACATGTTAGAATGTAATACAGTGTCTACACCCATGGCATTAGATACCAAACTGTGTCCTGCTACAACACCAGATGATAAACTTCCATATCGAGAATTAATTGGCAGCCTAAATTATGTAGCTGTTTGTACTCGTCCTGATATTTCTTATTCTATTAGTAAACTGAGTCAATACTTAACATACTATGACAAATCACATTGGTTAGCAGCTAAAAGAGTACTACGATACTTAAAGAAAACTATTAATTATGGACTAGTCTTTGAGTTAGATGATAAAGTTGTGTATGGATATTCTGACTCAGACTGGGTTAATTCCCAAGAAGACAGAAAGTCTTACTCTGGTTATTGCTTTATGTTAAGCAACAGTGTCATATCATGGGAATCCAGGAAACAAAAAACTGTAGCTCTTAGCTCTACCGAATCAGAATATATGTGATTGTCAGATAGTTGCAAAGAAGCTTTATACTTACACAAATTGCTATCTGTGTTAGATTTAGGTATTTTATGTAAACAAATTACTAATTAATGTGGACAATCATAGTGCCATAAAACTAGCTGAAAATTCACTATTTCATAGTAGAACCAAACGCATCGATATAAGGCACCATTTTATTCGTGATGTTCTTGAAGATGGAAAAATTGCTGTTAAGCATGTCTCCACGTCTAAAATGGGAGCCGGCATTCTTACAAAACCTCTTGGTTCATTAAAGCATTATGAATGTCTGAAAATTATAAATGTAACTGATTTAAGTTTGTTGTAATATCTTGTGTTATTACATTGTGTATTTTTAATTTTTAATAATACTATAAAATACTGGATATTCGTGTACAAGATCGCATTGAGAGGGG
Organism: Araneus ventricosus; assembly: GCA_013235015.1. Lineage (NCBI taxonomy): Eukaryota > Metazoa > Arthropoda > Arachnida > Araneae > Araneidae > Araneus > Araneus ventricosus. The sequence continues at coordinate 155,960 of BGPR01001104.1, forward strand.
GTGTTAATACCCGGATGAAGTCAATGCTCACGTGACTCCAAGTACGTGTAGCGGGCGGCTGCGAGTCTGACTTCTCATCAGATCACGAAGTTCCATAGCCGAACTGTAATGTGTTCGTATTGCTGTCTTTATGTTTTTGTCCTGTGTCTGTGTTGAATAAATGCTTATTTGATAATCCCTGGTCTTATTCTTCCACCTGCGCCTCTGCCCACTCATTTAACCTAACAGAAAATGCATCTTAATGTATTTGTTATTAATCTGTTATCTAGTGTGATTAAATAGTTCAGACTTTAATTAGATTTCACATAAAAACTATTCTCATTTAAAAACAATTTTAATCTGTTTTAATAACGGAGAAAAATTTAAGAACATCATTTTGCTACATAAGTTTCTTTAGATATTTTTGTCCACTAAATTCCTTTTAAAGTAATATGTTCAGCATTATTATAATTTCATACGTTCTATATTTTAAATGTATTTTTCTTCAGTAAAATAATTTACCATTTGCTGCTTGAACTTATAGTGCTTGTTCTAGGCATAATATGCAATTTTTTCAATAAGAAAGTTGTTCTACACGAATTCTTCTGTGATAAAATTCTGTAAAAGTTAACTGTGTAAGTAAAATTATTATTCTACTCCTTAACTGGTGATTTTAGTAACACATACTAATACTGACATTTAAATCAAGGGCCAAAAAGATTAACATAATAGAGGAAAGATAATTTTAAAAATATTTTTCAATTTTTATTTGTTATTAGACGGCAATAAAAACTGTGAAAGACTGAATTTTTCAATATTATGGATTTCAAATTGAAAATGGAAACATTTTTTATCAGTATCATCAACAGAAGCGGAATAATAGAAAAACACAATCAGAAGTAGCTTTACAATTCTAATATTTGCTGAGAGCTTTAGCGTGGAAGGATTTCCTTGATTTTATTTTCTCAACATGAAATGCTTTACCGTTGACTCAATACTGGGAAACGTGAATCAATCGAACCGGTCCATTATTATTAAATTTGAATTCTTTAGTCTGTTAAACATATTTTTTCATTTTTAAAGGTTTAACATTTTCTTTTCTAATTATAATATTTACTATAGATTTTCTAATCTGAGAATAAATTCGTATTTTTCATATTACAACGCCAAATATAAATGCCACAGATTTAGATGCAATTGTGTACCAACTCTAAAATACACATTTTGAGAAATGGCTGTTTTCTTAAAACATAATTAAAAAGTTTACAAGCTGCGTTTTCCCAAAATTGATTATTGCGTTATACGTAGTCTTTTGTGCAATAGATTGGTGTTTATTCAATTAGAGATTTCAAACAACACACACTTATGTGCAGTTTGTAAAGGTAAAGTTAAATCCATAAAATAATGGTTGATTCCTATTTGTACGAGAGCGCGCGATTCAATTAGTATTGTAATCTATTAATATATTCGTCGTATTTGTTAATATAATAAATACCATATATCACATAACACATACGTTTGATTGAAAATCAGATATACTAGATATAGATACACAAAAATAAAATTTTCGTTCAAAAAGCGCATTTGACTTATAAAAAAATAATAACTGACTTAAGAGTAGCCAATATTAATATAACATATGAATCAGATCATTCAGTTACTGTCTACTGAGGTTATATAAAACGGAAGTTATTAAAGAATTTACAAGATCTTAGCATTCTTCCCCAGATGAAAAAGAAAAAACTTATCATTCTTTTGTTTTAATGAATCTTTTTAAAGAAAATTTTATGAAAGTAATTTAATGTGTGTAATTTAATGCGCAATGTTAATATTCCACAGTGATGTCACTTTGAGGTTTCTATCATTATGCTAAATATTCCATAAAAATACAAATTTAATTGCAAATATAATTCTTGTTTTTTTTTTAAATAGTTATGTAAATTAATAACTGTATCTAATTATCTACTGTAACTGCTGTCTTCTGTAATAAACTGTATCTACTGTATCCCACTGATAATTTTCCAAAAATACGCTACTTCTATTTTTCTATTATTATTCTATAAATTCAATACGCATAAAAATTTTCTTGCGAATACAATTCTTGTTCTCAGAAAGAATACTCATGTGAAAGCACTATACATAATTTTAATACCTCTGCTGGAAAATAAAAATTTTTCATACAGGAGCCAGTTCCAATTCTCTATTATTATTCTATAAATTCCATAAATCGTCCTTAACAAGCAACACCACCAATCTCAATTTTTTGAAATTTCAAAGAGGAAAATTCAAATGAATTTTTCGCAGCCAATAACGAATATTTCTGAATTTTTTAACGATCTACTATGAACATGAAACCACATGTTCCAACCAGACGTGAAGCGAAGAAATATAAAAATTTTATTGGGAATACAATTTTTCTTTTCAGAAAGAATAGTTCTGTAAATTAAATCTGTACTAGACTTTGACACGACTGAAAATATTCCATAATGAAACCAATTCCAGTTTTCTACTATTATTTTATAAATTCCATAAAAAAATGATCTGGAATACAATTTTTGTTTTCAGGAAGAATAGTTCTGTAAATTAAATCTGAACATTAACTTAATATACGGCTAAAAATATTTCATAATGACACCTCTCCATTATTATTCTATAAATTCAATAAACAAATGATTGGGAATACAGTTTTTGTTTCCAGAAAGAATTCTTGCGTAAATAAAATCTATACTTTATTTTAACACATCCCGAACTTACTACAGTGTAATTTTTTCGAAATATTGGAAAAAAATCGCTTTCGAAGACATTGGTAAAGACAACTTACCTTAAAACGAGGAACAAAGCAAACCCGAATGACAAGAAAAGCTAAGTTCATCTACAGACATTTTTATGAGGTGCTTCGTCATTTGCAGCCGCACCTCTGATGTAAACTGAGAATCCTAGCGCCTGGTGTTGAAGATGGAGCTCGGATAGGAAGATCGTAAGTGATAAAACCGCCACCGCCAAGAACAAACAGCCAGTTCGATGAGTAAACTTTATCAAGTCCGAAGTCCATAACGTGCGACGTAATCACACATGGACCACTTCAAGTTATCAAATGTTCGATTTGGGAGTTTTATACCAGGGCATGCCACGTTATCTCTAAAATCGTTTGTTTTGTTTTGGTTGAGCATCTGTGTTTTCGCACTGGAAGCTTTGTCTTAATCGTAAAAGTCAAATATTGTTTCCATATGCTTTTGGAGCAGTTATGCCAAAATAAAAGCTGTTTACTGCGCTAGAGAATGAGGAATGCCAATTACGGAACATTTACATTAGTGAAAAGTTCGCCTTGCGAATACATTGCGTAACTATTCAGTAAGGTTTTCGGAAATTTATAATTTCGACGAATTGAAACTGATTACGAAATAGATCAGGTCAGCACTATTAGAATTCTACGGGAGAATTTAACTTAAAATGACGCTGTGTTTCTGCAAAAGGAATAACTTTTTATTAGCATGGAACATAGCTGTATTTTCATATAAAGTTTATTGGCATTTACTTTGATTACTGAATGGCATAATTTTAAAGCCGGTTCAAACTCTGGGAAATGGCATGTTTCAAAAACAGTGAAATTAAATCTTTTCCCGAAACGGTGTCTTTATTCTGTATTTTTAAAAATAGTGTGATAGTCGCTCATTAATTGCCTACTTCGAAGTAAGATTAAACTTCGTTCAGTAGATTTCAATTTTTGTTCGTGTATGATTGTTTGACTCATTTTTTATTGATATAACAGAAAACACAGAATTTAGGGGAAAATATATGAATTTTACAAAAAATATACTGAAATTCGAATCTACAAAACTTCAGTTAGGTGAGAAATATTTGCAGACAGAAAAACAAATAAAATGCGAAGTAACCTATTTGTACAAATATCTGATGTCTTACTGAATATTCTATCTATACCAATTACTGTACGTCCAACGCGTTCGGGGAATTAAACTAACTAAATCTGGAGGTGATGCACAGGCCCAGTGGTAATAGATTGCTTAGCAGGCTCCAGCTGGTAAATTAATCTCGTAAAGCAATTCGTAGCTGAGCTTAGACAAAGACTATAGAGGGTGTTCCAAATTAAGGTGTGGCAATCGTTGTCAGTTTGTGTTGGCTACCTCTGTCTTTAGACGTTCTCTTCCGTCTTGACCATAGTAGGATGCGCGGGAAGCAGAGTTAGTTCAAATTTTGCTATTTACAGAACTGAAGGTAAAAATGATTCTGACATATTTCATAATAAATCAATGTTTCGGAATCGTCACTATCATTGTAACTAAACTAATTAATACTTTATTATTCATACCCTATATAATTCTCTCTAAACTATCTCTCTCTTTCATATATTTCCTATTAATTAAAACTAAATGTTGCATAAAAAATGAAAAGATTAATATAATGCATTGTCATCGACAACACACAAGTGTTTCAAATTTCAAGATTGTAGTACACCACGAAATGACTTAAAAATTAATTTCGAAATTCCATCTTTACGAACATGATCCAAGGAAAATTAAATAAAAGTGCATAAAACCAGCCGGAGTGGTCTCCCCGATACTTTCTCGTATACGCCCTAACATGGGTGGGGGAAAATACTCCAAGTGGCAGTAACACGTGCCATTCCCTAACACAGGAGAGGAAAAACGAGCAAAACGGTCGCGCATTTTTTTTTACGTCGTAGAATGGTGAGGAAACCGAATAGGCAATTTGAACGCCCTTTTTTTTCAACCGATTGAAACCAAAATTAGATATAAATCTACTATTAAGGTTAGAAGACCACATACCAAATTCATTTATCTAAGTCATTGCGTTTAGGAGTTATCGCGTTCACAAGTTCTGTTCGGATATTTTTTTTTAAATTTATGCCTGTGAAATTTAGTATTTTATTTAATCTTACTCCTTTTTCGAAACCCAAATTATTATCACACAAATTTAAACTAACTTTTATTCTTATTTCCTTCTAATAATTGCAAATATTCTAATTAAAAAGATTAAAAGCAAGATTTTCAAAAACAGACTTTTATTTAGTGTACTAAAAATTAGAATTAATTTACTTTATTTATTTTCTGTATTTTAGTGAATAATTTTTAATTCATTATTACAAACAAAATACGTTACATGTTATAGGTTATAAAGTAGAAAAAAGTGTTATGATTTTTTTTTTCTAAAATTCACTAACATGTGGCGTCAATCGTATGGAATAAACTTAATTGAATTTACCAATTTACTGATAATTAAGCCGTAAAAATATTAAAATTGTATACTGGCATTTAAAATTTACATGCGTTCAAAATAACAGAATTTAAAATACTTGTAAATAACGTTTTATCCATTGCTACAGTACATACAATTAATGTATCATTCGTGGTTACAGTACCTGCAAATAACGTTTTTCCTCAGGTACAGTACCTGCAAATAACGCTATCCTTTTTTAATAATAATATTAGTTTCACATCCTAAAAAATGGAGCATTGAAATAATTTGAATGAATGAAATGAGTACTGAAAATTATAATGAAAGCTAACAATTACTCATTGTGATAACGAAATATTTAATGCAAACCTTGAGCTTGTTTCATGAAGCTGAATGTTATAAAATTAGGTTCAAATCAAGACAGATATAATTTTAAGTCTGGAGCTGCGTCAAGAAGGCTTTCGGATTTGCATAACTTTCAGTTTTTCACCCGGACTTGGGAAACAATTTGTACAACTATTCTCTCATTTTAATCCCTTATATGTAGAAGTTTTCCAGTATTACCCATATTACTTTCGTGCATCCTTAACTGGTCCGCCGCTTACCCCCCACCCCCCCCCCCCCCAGAGGTACGCATGCCATAAGTTGGAAATCTCGTGTATTTGTTTTTGTTTACAAACCATGTCTAATTTATGATATTTTCGGAAGAAGGATTGTTTCTGTGGAAATTCATATTCTTCGAAACTGAGAGAATTGTGAATTGAAATTCGAATTAAAAATATGCTTCTCTTCTTTGAGAACAATTAGAACACATAGAAAAAATCAATACATGAGAACAATTTAAAAATATACAAAGCAAGTCTATAACAACACATCAGAAGAATTAAATATACCATGAATAGGAAACCGAATGTACCCAGGATGGCCGAGCGGTTATGGCATCAGGCTGCTGCGCCTGAAGACGGGTGCTGACGCCGCGGACCTCTGAGATCAAAGTATTAATAAGAAAGAACAAAAAAAGATAAAAAAAAGTGAAAAACGTAGGAAAATTAGTAGAAAGCACAACCCTCACATGAAGGGGAAGAAAACGTATTAAGGAAGAAACTAGACCGGAAGCGCTTAGAGTGTTTGTATTGACCGCACTCAGTTGTGGCAACAAAAAGTGTCCGCTTCAATGGCGGCAATTGTCAGAGAGGTTCCGAAGGGCAGGAGTCGAGATTGAGAAATTATCAGTTTCCCTTAACGGTGCTAGCACCCTCGGAGGGTGGTTGAAACCTGATTCACGGCTGTGAGCGCAGGTTCGAATCCTGCTCCTGGGCGTATATTTTTATATTCTAAACTCTGAGACTGAAGCATGCTGAATGACAAATTTTGAACAAGTATTTAAGTTTTGGAATGAGACAATTTAAAAATTCAGGAAAGGTTGTAAGCCAGAATCAATTCAAACCGCTGAAATCTTTTATAATGGTAAAAATAATTATTTAAATTCAGATTGTGCAAATTTGATCTCATTATGCTTTGATTTATTTGTTAGATAGACAAATCATTAGCAAGATGCTTCATATACCACAGATTCAATCCTTGGTCGAATGCAGCTTACAACAGAGAATAAATAAAAGGGCTTATTTTCAAGAATTAAGATCTGTTGATTTTTTAGCATGTATCATTCAGTAGAATAGTATTGTGGGCCACCAGCCGCAGCCGAGTACCGGTAGATGGCGCTGCCATCGCGAGTGACGTCAGAGAATCAAGCTGCCGAGAACAGTAGAAGAGACGACGGGGCGGTTGAAGACGCGCGTGGGTTTTTTCCCTGACAAAGACAAAAGACGACGATGTGCCATCCAAAAGCCTATTTAATGACGATTTACTTCAACTGTACATAACTTTATCTGTAAATATTGCTCAGTATATTAATGTAAACTTAATCCTGATAATATAACCATTTAGATTGATGAACTGTGTATTATTACTATGGAACACAACACTAAGCCTCCCTGATAACCGCCTACAGTATAAACAAAAAGGGAAGTGGTACAAGAAAAATAAATTATATTGAAAAGGAGGTCGAGATGTCGAAAACTAAGCCAAGGTATCAATGCAGCGTGAGAATCGATATTTAAAGCTAGACATTCACGAGCGCTCTGCTTCACGCAAATGGCGTGGTGGCACTCCAAACCATTCCATTTTTCAGCCCACTCATCGTTCATTTAAGTCAGGGGTTTCCAACCTTTTTTCCCCTCGCGTACCCCTTTATTAGTTCTTTTATTTTCACGTACCCCTTCTGTCATAACCTCCTCTAACCATCTGTCTATTCAAAGGAGTTTTTTCAATAATTTTAAGGGCTTAGATAAGCTGAAGAGTCAAACTACTCGAATCAATAAGCTTCATTAATGTCTAAACTAAAAGAAAACGAAAAACATACAGCAGTGTGGTGCCTAGTAAAGCTACAGCTTTTGCGAAGACATTGATGATTCATGCATCCTTCTTCTTCCTTTTTAAGAGTAGGCTTTAGATCTCACAACTTTCACTTTTACTTTTCACACGACTTTGGAGAATCAAAATTCTGTAGGCTTTTAAATCCCTTATGTTTTCTTGTGTCCGCCATTACCGACATTATTGCATTACACTTTATTTGATTTTGCGTACCCCCAACTGGTCCTTCGCGTACCTCGAGGGGTACGCGTACCACAGGTTGGGAACTTCCGATTTAGGTAGACCGTTCACGGCCCAATCACTTCGTCCAGCTCGCCGCCGATCATTTTCCCATGTATGAGGGCTGATAGATTATTTCTTGTAGTTTTGTTGATGAAAAGTCGCCCGCATAAAAAAGTACTGAAATAACTAACCTCAAAAGCGCTCGCTTTTCGCGTGCTTTCGCGTCTTGTAGTGTGATGAGTTTGCAGTGAAATAAATGATTGATATGATGATTTCGAAAGAAACAATGCTTCTACCTACAAAACTTCATTTATCTAGTGCTCAACATTACCGAACGACTGCGCATTACTTTTTGGCCGATTCTTGTATAAATGGGCAATAAGTACCTAAATTTGGCCTATTTTCTTTATTAGGGAAAAATTTCTTAGTATACAATTTGAAGTGACTTTTTAATCATATGTTAAATATTAGAAACTACTATGTGAGAGAAGTGAAAATTCATCATATTTTGATTCACATATTTTGTTTATCTTCTGCAAGAAGGCTTCTTGATGATACAAAAACAAAAGAAACCGGCGAGAGTGCTCTCCCCTAAACTTTCTCGCATACTTCCCAAAAAGTTGCCTTTTCCCCTTCCCCCGCATGGCTAAAAAAATTCGAACCTACTGTTACCCAGAATCCAATGACTATCAGAAGGTTTTTCATTATAGTGATTGAAAAATATCTAGGTAAAGAATCAAATTCAAAGAGAGGAGTACCGATTTTCCGCTCTTGCGGGACTCAACGACAAACTGACGTAATTCGTTCTATAGCTTTTGCGTGCACAGAAGATTGCTTAAAGTACGCATGCGCGTAGAGATAACAGATTCTTTTCCAAAGTAAATTATGCAGACCGACAGACAGTCAACCCTTTGACGGATTTGCCCCAAAATTTTATATCGATTTACATTCATGACGATAAAACCGTGTACCAAATTTTATCAATCTAGCTATTCAACTTTTTGAGCCACAGTGTTCACATGACCGCGGACATACAAACAGAAAGACTTCCTTCGACAGATTTTGTCCAAAATTTGACAGAAACCTACAAATTATGTGTAAAGATCACATACCAAATTTCATCCCCGTAGCTCTAGTAGTTTTCGAGTTATCGTGTTCACGAACAGACATAATTCCAAAATTGTACTTTTTGGATTCAGGGAGGTTTAAAACGTGGAGATTCGTCAAAATCTCGAGTTCGAATTTTTTGACGATTACAACACTTTCTCCTTGTATGCTTAGTATACGAGAAAGTAAAAGCAACCAGGAGCAGGATTCGAACCAGCGCTCACCTCTGTAAATCAATTGACAACCACCTGCTGAGAAAGCTGACACCAAGTGGACCAGGTGACAGTCAGATTGCCACGGTTTGTAAGCACAGCCTTCGAACTGTCGTTGCTCCTTGGCACTGTCAACGCAATTGCCGACATTGCATCGGGCTATTTATTATTATTGCCGACGTATTAATCGATCAGGACAAACACAAACGGCGTTTTACATTTGATTAATTTTAAAGATGGTTTTTTTTGCCTTTCTGTTGTTTCCGATGAATGCAACACCGGAATTCTGCAATAAAAGTATTTTCTTTTAAATGAAGTGGATCTTTGTTAGTGTCTCACGAAAAAAAGTGATGATAGCGTTTGAGTCATCAGATCAATCAGAAAAAAACTTAATAACCGTACCATCGCAAATAATAACACTGGTACTGGGAACTACGGAAAATAGATTCAATTCCGAGCATATCAGAACCCTTACAATGAGGTACATCCCTTCATCGGTGATCGGGCCTTTAATAAGTCAACACTATCATTACTGTACTCTCAGGTGAACCGAGAATCTTCTAACTTTTAAGATAATTTCTCAACCTTGAGGTGGGTCCACGTGTGGAAAGTCATCAGACAAACGGTTTTCAGGCATTCCTGCGATAACCCTTATAGATGGTTGGTAGATATCAAGAGGAACATACATTGTAATGGAGCCTTGTTGTTAAGAATATCAAGCCAATTGGAAAGCAATAGACGACTTTCCAATTGGCCTGACGCTGTTTACAATGAACCATATTTTTCTATTAATCTTCGGCATAAACTTAGAGCTAAAACGGCCACAACTGTTTTGTCCAGGATTACCGAGTGGGTATGGCATCAGTCTTCTGTCGCCGGTTGGGTTATAAGCTCATTTGAAGCTCTGCGGATTATAGTACCGGTTATTGCCTACGTATTCATTATTAGTTATAACCAGCAGGAGTGGTCTCCCCTAAACTTTCTCGTATACTTTCTAAGTGGAGATTCGTTAAAATCTCGAGTTCGAATTTTTTTGACGATTACAATACTTTCTCTTTGTATACTTCGTATACGGGAAAGTGAAACAAACAAACAAACCTGAAATCAAATATCTGTTGCCACGTTTCAAAAAAATATTACTTTGAGGCAGGTGCGGTAAAATAGACAATGCAATGAATACTAAAGCGAATATTCTGCTTTGGAATTGAATTCCCAAGAAAATAATTTATACTACCACAACCGTAACAATTGCAAAAGCGCGTAAATAAAAGATTTGCTGAAATAATGAGATCGGTTTGAATTTTATTTACAACAATAAAAAATTGTTACAATTTATGTTTGAAAACATTATTTATTGTTGTAAATAAAATTTACAACAATATCAGTTTGCTACCAGTACGCATGCGCATGAGAATCGGATTAAAAGAAATTGAATATGCAATTTGAACGTCTCTTTTAGTCGGATTTGGCCCAAAATTTTATACAGACCTACATTCATGACGATAAAACTGTGTACCAAATTTTATTCATCTAGCTATTCAAGTTTTTGAGTTATAGTGTTCACATGACCGCGGACATACAGACAGACAAACTTCCCATTGACGGATTTTGTCCAAAATTTAATAGAAACCTACAAATTATGTTTAAAGACCACATACAAAATTTCATCCCCGTAGCTCTAATAGTTTTCGAGTTATCATGTTCACAGACAGACAGACATGATTCCAAAATTGTGTTTTTCGGACCCAGGGAGGTCTAAAACGTGGAGATTCGACAAAATCTCGAATTCGAATTTTTTGAGGATTACAATACTTTCTCTTTGTATACTTCATACACGAGAAAGTAATAAAGGAAATATTAAAAAAAAGCAAATCGTGGGGCGATGGATTCGGCAAATTCTTCAAGACTAATTCTCGAATTATCGGCAAATTACTGTTTCATTGGAATTTTGTACCAAGAGTAATAAAGAATTCACATTTGGATTTACATCCATATTGCTCTAATGATATTATGTACTCTTCAGGGTTATTGTTATCTGATTCCTCTTGGTAGAATCCTGCTCCTTTGGGTAAGTTTTTACTTTCTCGTACACGAAGTATACAAAGGGAAAGTATTGTAATCGTCAAAAAATTCGAACTCGAGATTTTGACGAATCTCCACGTTTTAGACCTCCCCGAGTCCGAAAAACACAATTTTGGAATTATGTCTGTGTGTCTGTGAACACCATAACTCGAAAACTATTAGAGCTACGGGGACGAAATTTGGTATGTGGTCTTTAAACATAATTTGTAGGTTTCTGTCAAATTTTGGACAAAATCCGTCAGCGGGAAGTCTGTCTGTCTGTACGTCCACGGTCATGTGAACACTATAACTCAAAAACTTGAATAGCTAGATGGATAAAATTTGGTACACAGTTTTATCGTCATGAATGTAGGTCCGTATAAAATTTTGGGCCAAATCCGTCAAAGGGTTGATTGTCTGTCGGTCTGTATAATTTGCCATTGAAACCAATTCGCTATCTCCACGCGCATGCGTACAGAAGCAATCGTCTGTGCCCGCGAAAGGAGCGATTACGTCAGTTTGTCCTTGAGACGGCAAGAGTGAAACCTAGCAGTGTGCGATAGATGCGTTTTAATCGGTAAGCGTCTCTTTGAATTCTTTACCTAGATATTCTTCAAACTCTATAATGAAAAACCTTCTGATAGTCATTGGATTCTGGATAACAGTAGGTTCGACTTTTTTTAGCCACGCGGGGAAGGAGAAACGGCACCTTTTTGGGGAAGTATACGAGAAAGTTTAGGGGAGAACACACCCGCTGGTTTTCTTTGTATTCCTGAAAAACAGTGTTGTGTTTAGAATTCTAATCACTCGAAGTTATGATGAATCACAGACTCAGGTGAGATTGATGGGCATTATCACAACACGCGGTGAGTGATTGGCATTATCCTCTGAGTACCATGTGACGGGGGTACTTGTTAAACAAATGGAAAGATGGATAGAAAGGAGGTTAGTGTTCTAAAAATTAATTTTAGGGTTCTGACAGTTTCTATACCTTCAAAACCTTCTCTTTCACATGAATACAGCACTAAGTTATGAATGTTGTCGTAACTGTCGGGAAACTAAGTCATGATGATCTATATATATACAAGATGTCCAAAAAAGGTGGAACAAGCGCTTATTTCCTTAAATATTGATTTTAGACATATACTTTCAATTACAAAGTTTCATCAAATAAGGTAAGAATTTGTGTGAAAACACTTTGGCTTCTGCGGAAGTTGAAAATAAAAAGTTAAGAAATTAAAATTTTTATACGTGCCCCATAGAGGAAAAGTGTCAATGAGTGAAATGTTCTTCTTACACTGTGCATAAACTAAGTATCACTATTCTGTCTGCAAAACTTAAAGAGATATGTTACTTTTTAAGTTTCAAGAGGCTGCTCACAAATTTATATGGAGATGTTCATTGCAGAAACGCAAATTTATTCAACACAGAAAAACAGCTAAATGCAAATATTTGTCAATTAGTATATCAGGCCAATCATCAAGGATTGAAAAAAAAATTGCCTATGACACATACTGTTACTCAATTTCATTGGCAGATAGTTGCAATTATCGACTTGATAAAGAATGGAAGGACAACAACTTGAGAAAATGAAAATTTAAGGTATAACAGGAAAATACCCTAATATTGAACCAGAATACTGAATTATTTGCTCTTCGCGTTGTGCGTATTATTAAACTTTACCTAAAAGCAGTGGCGACTCGTCCTTTAGGTCCTAAAATTATTTTTGAAATTCGTATTTTTGTTTTTATTCATATTTGCTTACTTCTCCACTCTGAGAGTTCGATTATCAACGAAAAAAGATAAAATCGATAAAAGAAGACAGAAAATGAATGAAAAAGTAAGACAGACAAAGGACTGAGCTGCACATAAAATAGTTTTGGAAAGCAGTAAAATTCCCTCATTGCGTACAACTAAGTGACATAATGGAAGAAGGCGATGAGCTATTCTTTCTGTCTTAGAATCTCTGTCTGTGTCTGGATTTTCGGATGCTCCTATTTTGCGAGAAAAACAAAATAATTTTCTTTCCCCTCCCTTTTCAATATCACCCATGGTTCGCCTTCGCGTTCTGGATTTTTTTATTGACTGTTTTTATTTTTCAGATTCCCTTTCATGTTGTCTCAACGGGAACTTGACTGGTTCCTACATATTCGATTTCTCTTATTAAAACGGAACTCACCGAAAAAAAGGAGTATAATTATCTAAAATTCAATTCATGTTTGAACTTTGTGAAAGTAAAGCTATTTTTAAAAAATGTAGTTCAGTTGTATTCTAGCAAAATTTTTATAGCACTGCTTGTTGATGGCAAGATGAGTCTCATTGCTGATAAGTCACCGTGAATTTTTTTGAAGATTCACAAGATGAACTAGATGACACCCTGTATGTATAAAGTTCGTTTATGTGTGCATGGACGCCCAAACCGTTTCACGTATCGGAACCAAATTTGTCACTGTGGATGAATTAGCACATGTGGTAACACGCTGTAAAAATATTTTATTTATTTAATTTTAAGTGGTAATTTCGGTAGTTTTCTTGAGTATTTTCGCAAACTTTCAGCACATATTCTCTTTGGAGAACTATAATTTTAATATCACTGTAAAATCCATGAAATACTCTTTCTAATAAGCGTAATTTTAAATTACTGTATTAGTTCAGTCAACGAAGGTCCAAAATGGGGGTGAAAAAAACTTTAAATCATATAGTAATCGTAAAAATCGAAAATTGGAAAACTAATAAGTTTCCTTGACAATCTATTACAAATTATACACTCCTCCGACCGAGCAGTTGGCCTAATGGTAAAGTTTCGATCCCGATTATTCAATTTTGAAACCGAGATTCTATATCAAGTCCCAATCATTTACAGCAGTATTTCTTAAACTGTAGGTGCCTACTCCACATATTGGTCACGCTCAAAACTTTCAGTGCTTTCTTGTTTCAGATCTTTCAATATTTTAGAGCAAAAATAGTAAAGAAAATCAGCTTAAAAATATTTCAATGAAAATTGGTGCATTACTACTATAAATTTAATTTTATTTATTCTTATTAGTACTTAATTTACTTATTTATTTTCCTATTTCGGTTACAAAATTTTTAAAATTTGATAATGGTTTTAGGCAACCATGCTTTCTATAAATTGTGTGATGAAAAATCGTTCAAAACGTCCTACAGAGCAGATCGTTGGAACTAGAGTTACCAAATTTGTCACGTAGTTGCTTCTTGAGTAGTAGGTACACAATAAGAAAGAGTTTTTAATTAATTTAAAATTAATCCTCATTTTAGTTTTTCATCAATAACTTCGGAGTATATCATAACACAAAATCTTTTAACACCTCCTTAAAATTCAAAAATTAACTTTTCAGTGATATCAGTTCTACTTCCGCGGAATTTTTTCTTTAATTTTAATGGATTTTTCAAAATTTATTATTCAACGGCTGATGCAGTAGAGTTTTAACACTCGCCATTGAAATTCTCAGTACCCATTAAATTGTGGAGTCGGCTTTCACAGTAGGACCTTTAATGAAACAAAGAAGCAAATTTATATTTCATAAATATTAAATTTTCAAAAAACTTTCTTGCGTGATTCTATTTCAAATTTTCTTGCATTTTGTATTACTTTGATATAATTTTGTGAATTTATAAACTTGATCTAGAAACGATGAGGAAATAGTATTATAAAAACGTTGGTGATAAAATAAATACTGGTTTTTAACGTGATAATGTTTTAAGCTGGCATTATTTTTGCAAGCTAAGTGATGTCAAATCTTTACTCATAGAATGCAACGGCTTATGCAATCATGTCAGATGAATCAAGCATAAAACATTATCATGCTACTATGTTTCGGATCAGAGCTTCGAATTTCGTTCTTAATCTACGAAAAGGTCATGGAGAGAGAAAGCTTAAGAAGTTCTGATTTATGCCAAAGCATAAAATTCTAATAAGCTAAATGTCGTAATTTTTGTAGCACTTGCAACAAGATCCATAGCAAAGAAGTGCAGAATGCAAAAAGAGCAGCCGGGTTGGTAGCCCGTTTAATTTCAATAAAATGCATCCATTTTTGTCTCTGTGGCCTTGAACCTCTTAATAAAAGAAGAAGAAAAGAAAGAACAAAAAAAAAAAACTTCATATACTCAAAAACAACTCCGGAAATCAGATCGAAATTAATTATTCCTTTCCCAAAGTGAAGAAAAAAGTGAACGTCGCTCTCTATAAAATCTGGGCATTCAGGAGTTCATATGTGCCTTTCAGGTGGTGATTCCGACTCTGACAAAGAAGCTGCTGATATGGGTTGCGACCATCAGCAAATGAGACTTTCAGCTCATCATAGTTAAATAAAAATAGACGTATTATTGAAAATTCCTCAACAACTACAGACGAAACGATTACTAATTTATTTTTCCAATTAAAAAGAAACAACACCGATAAAAAATTACCTTTGATAAATCTTAAAGATCCAAGCAAACGCAAATTATATCTTTTTTACCCACAAAAAATCGAATAAAGTGCTTTTTTTTCTTCTGAAGATTCTTGAAATTTTATATCGCTTTATCAGGAACTAGCTGATAAGCCGGGGCGGCGTTGCTCGGGATCCATATTTTTTCATATGCCCCCCTCGGTTTTCCCCCTCTACAAATATTGTCACTAATCTTCCCCAACAAACGCAAATCGCCTTGAATCTTATCTTGTTGAATTAAAACTTTCAATTCTAGCTTTTTATTACCTTATAACGGTATGGCTTGAATGAAAACCAAGAAGTTTGGAAAAAGAAAATTTATTCTATTTAATATAGAGCCATATAATAACTAATACAACTTTAAAACGAACAGTTATACTGTACAGAATATACCCAGCGTTTTTGATTAAAAATATAAACTTAAAAATTTTTTCAAAACGTAAAATCTTAATTAAAATATACGTTGCAAAATAAAACATCAAAAGGCGAAAAAAAAACAGAGAAAGAAAATATGCAAGAAAACGATTTTTTTTCGATGTTTATAAATTAAAACGTGGAGCATGATATTTTGTCTCAAGCGCAGAAAATCTTTTGCAAAAGAAAAAATATAACTTTTTATTCTAACCAACTTCCTTTAATTCGGCTCAAAAAGAATAATATTTGAAGAGAAATAAATAAAAGACAAATAAAATTGGGGGAAAATGCAAGAATCAACTTCCTTTAATACGGCTAAAAAAGAATAATATATAATATATAAAGAGAAATAAATAAAAAAATGAGATAACTAATAAATTAAAACACCGGGAGCTTATGTTAGTAATAATGAAGAAAAAAGAAAATTCGCGAAAATAGGTAAAAAAAAAACGCCCGAATTTATCACTTAAAATTAAATAAATAAAAATATAATTCAAATAAAAAATATCTTTATGGCATTAGTTCCCTCTTGTGCTAATCTACCACTGTGCCAAATTTGGTCCCGTTAAGTCCAACGGTCTGAGCGTACATAAAGAACAAAAAAGAAAAAGCACGAACATACATGCATACTAAAAAATGTTCTTTTATATATATAAATAACAAATTAGGGCTCGTTTAAATACGTTTTTGCCCTTCCAAATATGAAACCCCTACAGAGAGGCCAGTTTTCCTGGGAATGGAGGGTGGACGCTGCGGAGAAGTTTAATTGTTGACCACAATTCAAAATTACGAAGTCCGACGTGGAGCTTTAAAACTGTATATCAATCTAGATTGATGATTTACAGAAATGTTAATGCAGAAAATAGTCAATAACTATACTTCGAGGAGAGAAAAAAAAAGCTTATAATTTTATGATTCTAATCAGGAATTCTCAATATCAGCCATTAGTTTTGGTCAGATCCACAGTCATCGGAGAGCGTAATATGAAAATTTTATCAGAAAATAATAGGATTTCCGTTTAAAAATAATGCCTTTACAAATTACAGTTAAAATTAAAGTCAAAGGAGTCCAAACAGAATCTTTAATAGAGAAATGTTGGAAAAAAGACATGCATGGTTTTTAAAAGACTAATGCGACGGCTCTGGCTGTGGATAAATTTTAGCGAAGAAATGAGAATAATATATTAAAACATCGGAAATCAGAGAAAAAAGAAGCTTGGTAGAAGGAAGAAGCGATGTAATAGGCCAAGTAATGGCTACTCCATTTACTCCGCCAACGTAACGAACTTTTTTTTGGAACATAAATCTCTTTTTTTAAAGATATATACTAACGATGCATAAGAAAAACTAAGTTTGCCGCCCACAAACAAGACCTTCCATGACACTATCTTAATTGATGCTCAAATGTACTCCTCTCACATTTTTCACGCTGTAGTGAATCTCGAGTTCACTGGATGTGTTATGTATGAAAAGATATTCGTTTCTGTATGTATAAGGATATCTTATAATTTTTTCTTCCTTGAGTAACGCTCATTATGTGTTTAAAAAATCCTAAAAGGAAAAACTATAGAAAATTAAAAAAACGACAATTTTCATAATTTACTAGCTAAATAAAATAAATCAGGCATAAGAGTCATTTCGTCTGTTCAGAGAATATAAGATAACAACGCATGTTCCCATAATGTTTATTGGTTATTCTAACTAAGGAATTGCTATTCAAATATAAAAATCGAACTTAAGCATAAATAAAATTAATTGGTTCATTTATTTTATTTAGCATGAAGCACTGGAATTATTGGGCATAACGTATGAGTATGTTAATCAATTCCTTTGCAAGTTAATGCTTAGAAAAATAAACTCAAATAGTAGAAAATGGAGCAAACTTTATTGTATGGTATGAAGATAAAAAAGTAATATTACAAGGATAAAAAATGGAAAATTTAGAATTTCCCATTCCTTACAGTTATTAAAAGAATAATGTTTTAACTCCTTATTTACTTATTTATCTTCTCAAAGTTAAAGACCAAGCGAAATCTTTACAAAGTCTTCAGTCAACGAGGAAATGATGCATTGCAAAGGTTTTGAGATTTCTCCCCGATACAGAGTATAAATGGATTCTATAAATCATTAGTTGGTTAGATATCGATTATGGATCATGTTTTTCCCCGTTTAGATCATTATGAAAAAAAAATATTTTGAACAGTTCTTGAAGATTTAATGCAGATTTGTAAAACTTTAGTTCAGATATTTCGAAAGTTTTGAGAAAAAATATTTCTAAAAATCCAATAAATATCAAAATAAATTTAATTCAACGAATGGAAAAAAATATTTTTGAACGTTCTGAATTTCATCGGAAATCGTTGTAGAAAAGAAGTAAAAAAACGTAGAATTTCAAGTAAACATAAAACAAATGAGAAACAGAATCGAATCAAAATAATAAAAAATAACTGAACCTATTCCTCGCCCCATCCAAAGTATTTTTCAAGTCCAATGATCTTTGCATTAGACCTCCATCAGATAGATGCAAACACATGCATCCATCTTCTTCCATTATCACAGAAGGTTATTTGCAAACAAACTAGTAGAGGAAAGAAACCTATCAATAAGAGGAAGGGAAATGGATGTAAGATACTCTGTCGGAGTTTATCAAGTATCTTTCAACCAAATTATCTGCAATAGTGAAGAAACATTGTTCTGTTTTGTAGAGAATTTTTGATTGATTTATGTAAGAACAACAAAGTTTCACGAACGCAATTTGTCATAGAACTAAAGCACAAAAGGAATATGGTCATATGCGATACCTAAAACAAATTCTGTGTTCAAAATTAGGTAAATATGTAAAAGAAGATTGCTATTAACTCAAGCGAAAGAAAATTGTAGTACTGCAGTTAATTCTTCCACAGCTTTTGATATGCTGAAAGAAATTTAGAGAAAATACCATGAAAATAAGTGTTTCTCAAACGTTTTCTGCTCGCAAGTCTCTTTTATGAAAAAGAAAAACATTCCCGTCCCAAACCCATCCGTCAGAAAAAGTTTGCCGCGATCCCAATGTTGAGATATTAATAAAAAATATTTATATGCTTATAAAAAATTTTAGAGTTTAATTAAAAATATCTGTTTAACAAATTTCATTAAAATATTTTTAAGTCTTCACTATTTTTGCTTACAAATGAGATAAAATCACATAGAAGAAAGTTCTGTGAGAGTTGTTAAGACCCACTGTTTAAGAACCAGCGATATAAATCATGAAGTTTCCATTAAAGTATGCATATTTAAAGAAATATTATCCTTCCCACTCTTTTCTTCCTTTCTTCTTTCAGGTAAAAAAAAAATATAACCAGCTTGTACTTTAAAATGATACAAAAATCCTTCTAAGAGTACTTGGATCATTGCATATATTTATCCAATAAAAAAAATCTATACAAAAACAGAAACACAAAGACCTCAAATGGTTAAATCCATAATCTGTTGTAAATTAAGACTTTGAAAGTACATTGTCCAACTTCAGTGTAAAAAAATTTCTCCTTCGTCATCCACAAATTTAAAACTACAGAGGCTGTTTGCACATTTTTAGATGATATTTATAAAATTCAACTAAATTTCACATATATTTTCAGTTTATGTTTCTAAAATATAAAGTAATAATTTAAAAAATCAGTCGATTTTTTTAAGTTAACACAGTCATCACATCACCAGACCAACTTCTAATTTCTTTTTATTTTATTTTCTTTCTTTACTCAGCTGACACATTTGCAGTTGAAGTTCCGAGTCGGAAGTTTCCGCGCACCTGCGTTTGTGGTGAATACAGGTGCCCACAGTAAACTTGTTACGAAATTGCACAGCTTCAAGAATCAATAAATTTTTATATTTGAACTAGGTGAGATCCATCCCCATGTCCTCCTACGGTGTCCTCTCTACAGGAAAAGTGTCATTCGAGGATGTTGGACTCGGTACCTTCGTCACTTCGAGGCCTCACTCAGTGCCTCGTTAAACTTAAAAGGACGTGTAGTAAAAAAAAAAAAAGAAATTAATAACAGGTATTTCTGTACTATTCATAGATGAATATGAAACCAAGATCATGACTAATTATACAATGCAAGGTCATCTCAATTTGAGAAAAAACGTATCAATAAATCAGTTTGAAAACAAAATTACGATAGAATGAAGCATTAAACTTAAACCATTAAAAATTAAGCAGCATATTACCACTTAGGTTGTGCTGTCACCCCGTTGATGAGAAATGTAAAAACCTCCATAATTTGAATATTATTGTTCATCATTTGTTCACACAAAAAAATTTTGGAATCCCCATTGTATTAACCCTCTAAACGGTTAGCTATTTTGATCTGCTTGCTTTAAAGTCCTAAAAATTTGATTTTAAAGTGAATAATTGGATCTTCATTGCGTTTAATTAAGTCCCTTAAATCTTAAAAATCTTTTATTATTTATTAATAATTTATTTATTTTAGTTTAAGAAATTCTGTATATAAGCATGAATAACCTGCTTTTGAACTCAATACGAGAAACGAAAAAATACGTGCAAAACGCTTAGAGAGTTAAAGATGGATAAACTCTAAAAAAGATTCCAAACTTATAGAGACTCGCCGAATTTGGATCAGTATCATAACTTCAATTCTGTTAAACATTTAAGCCATAAAATAGGCAAATTATATTGTAGCGATGTAAATGGAGTTTTAAGAGAAAGCTCAACGTGGTTACATTTAGAGAACAAGTATTTAGATATAGCTGTTATCAAGTAAATATTTTTAACTAAAGACTAATAGCCCTTATGCTTTTTAAAATTAAGTAGGAAAATGTGTTATTATATCCTTAGAGAGAAAATGTGCATGGATACAAATTAGGATAATCAATTTTAAAAAAATAGTTTGAAAATAAGGCTAGGGCAGTGGTGCGCAAACTTTTTTCATTTCTGACCCCCTCACTCTGTGTACAATTTTTCGTGATTTCCAGAGGGGTCGCGACCATGTTTTTGAAGAAAAGTATTATATTTTTCTATTGTCATATAAATTTCTTAGATTTTAGCAACCCACAAGAATTTTCGCGACCCACGGTTTGCGCACCACTGGGTTAGGGGAATTGTTTCCGTTGTTGCCCAAAGGTTGACTAGATTGGACCACAAACAGTGGCCTAATTTGGACCATTTGTACCAATGGGATTATTGTCTTAAACTTCAGGAATAGATCAGAAAACACCGATTTTTTCCCACTATGTAGTCCTCTTAAATCGGAAATGAAATCAGAGAAAAAAGAAATGGAGTAAGACTAAAGCCAACAAATGTTGGATTAAAAAGTATGAAAATTGAGAATACGCATAATTTGTCAGGATACAAAGGGAGAAGAAGAAGTGATACAGTTCATAAAATGTCGTACTTAGGTTCATGCATTTTGTGCTGATGTGGACTTCAGAATAAAAAAGTATTTTTGCTTTAATTGTGCTTAAATTCTTGTTTCATTCCGGGCAACCAGTGGTCCAATCTAGGCAACCGGTTTCCTTGATTGGACCGATGACACATTTTTTTAAGGTTTTTTCTCCTCCTAATTTAAAGTGTATTTCATAAAATATTACTTGCACTGTTCTGAAGATAAATAAACTGCAAACAATTCTGCTACTTGTTTCCAATTAAAATTACTTCTCAATCACTGCACATTAGAATATGCCCAGGTGGTCAAAATTCGATTATACTTCCCTATGAGGAGAATTTAAAGTAAGCCAGGTATAATGTGTTTTAGAAAAATGTAACTGATTTCGATTTGTCTTTTTATATACGTAGAGTATAAACAGTTCGTTTCGCCACTTTTAACTTGCTTATGTGTTAGTGATATAAATCAATATCAACAATGCTGATTCAACACATCTAAAAAATTTCTTTAGATTAAAAAAGAGAAAGAAACTTGCAAAATATATGAGAGTGTGTAAAATATACAATCGACCGATCCAAACTGTTAGAATATAAATGGATTTATTACCAGGAAGTAACGTATTCAAAAACAATTTTTTTTCACTGAAAAACGTTTTTCGGGGAAAAAGCAGCTGAATGGTATTGGATATACAATAAATGAATCATTCACTATTGTGATGGCTTGTTCCTGGGAGCACTTGAACGCCAGAGTCCTTAATTTCAGGTGACATTGTGTAAAATGTACGATAATATTTGCCTAAAGATATAATTCTAATTGTTGTAAAAATACATTGTGAAAGAAAATACAAAAAAAAACTTAAATCAAGGATCTAATGCTATGTCGGCGAAATTCAACATTAGCGTTTCAGAGAATATCTATCCGAAAATTTGCCAGATTTTGAAAAAAAAACTAACGATTCTCATCATACGATGCTTAAGCCCACACAAATAATTTTAACGGAAAGCATAAGCAGATTATAATGTTCTTTGGAACAATCAACTCTCAAAGAACGCAAGAAAAGAAAGTAAGTAAGAAAGAAAAAAACATTAATTTCATAATTTAAACAGCATTTACAGTTTCACGAATTCCAAATATGACTGATTGTAAATATCATTCAAAGATTTTGCATGCAAATGTCGCTTGTCTCTATTTTATTTTGCCCAAAAATTATGAATTTTACTTGTTTTAATAATGTGCAATGTTTAAAGAAAATTTTTATAAAAAGCATTACAATAAGCACATCTACATTGAGAACAGTAAATATTTGTAAATATTTCTGTCTAAACTTTTAATTTTGCGTTTATCGTGATGAATTACGTGGTTACAGCATCGATAAACAATTGTACTTGTATTACAATCTCACCAAAAGGTGTTTTTTTAAATTATTTCAAATATATCCAAACTAAAAATTAGATTAAACAAAATGGCATGTAAAAATTATAGATCTGGTAAATCATTTTATTAACTATTATATGAATATTAGAAAAATAAATTCTTTTAATTTCTTTTAAATACATTTTGTGCCAAAATGATTAAGTTCCAAATGGCCATAAGTTGTCATTGGCATGACCATATCAAGCTCTTGTTCCATGAAAGTTTTGACCCCTACAAGAGCATTTAAGAAAAAAGTTCGTTTTTTTCTCCTTGAATTATTGACGATATTATATAAATAAAACAAAATTAAGCAGGATAGCTTCAATCATTTTTTCACTTTAAAATAAATCTAGCCCTGAAGAGAAGAGTCAAAAGAGTTCCAAAATCCATTATCATTTTTGTCCTCTTTCAATAAGACCAATAAAATCATTTAAATAAGAATGAAGAGTAAATAACTCTCAATACAAATGCCAGTGTTCCTCAACACAACCACAGTCGTAGACCACCAAACATAGACTGAAATATCTTACCTGTCAATAGTAATCCGTCAGTCAACTGAAAGTTTACACTTGCAGCATTATAATGAAGAAACAGTGTTTGAGTGTTTGATAACGCTTGATATTTGAGTAACCGATATAATAATATCTTCCTGGCACTTCAGTTGCTAGAGATGCTGGAAAAATATCCCAGTTCATTTTGTACGTGAATGAAAAATACAACTATTTTTGGGAAATGTTTGCGATTTTCAAGACCACAAGACTCATTTCATAATAATGTTTTCTTTCGAATGTAACATCAACTCATCGTATTTGGTTTTTCTACTCGCTGACTAACTGTGACGCAAGAGAGAAAATGCAAACGATCAACATAAAACAGAGAACGAGAATTTCATTTCACGTTTGACATTACGAAATCAACTTCATGTAGTTTTTATTTTTTGGAAGCTCTTTTACGTCCACAAAAAACAAGTGTTGAAGCACTTGCATTAATTTTATTCGCTGAATATTGCTTGAAAAGTGTCAGAATGAAGTTGAATTAGTCATGTTTTTTGACAGCGGAAGATCTTGCACGATTTCAAAAACTAGGGTTCGTTAGGATTTGTTTTTCAATTATAATCCAAATCTTGAAATTATTTGCTTAAAAAAGCTGACATTATATAGTGGAGTAATTTTTTAAAAAATTAAACCTTTTTTCGTACTTTGATTTTGATTAACATCTTTATGTTAGTAACTTACCATGCTAGGCCTTTTTCAATCATTCGCTATCAATGCTGTTATATGTTTTAAGCAATCTTTTCTAGTAAATGGATTATTATGAATTTTCATTTAATTTAAATATATCTTGATCTAATAAACTTTATAACTTTTTGTTGGTAATGCTGAATTTCTAAATATCATTTCTCTGTTTCAACATAAAGAGATACAATTAACCCCTAAAATTAATTTTCTTTACCTTTCTTGCCTGTGCAATTCACATTTTTGTCCATTCTTTGATGTAATTAAATTTGCTATCAATTTTGGCTTCAAAGATTGTCTTTCATCTTAATATTTGAACAAAGTGTATACATCAGCTCTGACATTATACAGCTTTCGTTTATAAAACCTTTGTTTGTGATTATAAAAATTCTGCATAACAGATTTTATAATAAATAAATATTATCTATACTTATAAAAGGCAATGTTTGTGTGTCTGCGTGTGTGTGTGCGCGCGATGTCCAGACGAATCTATCGCACTCACAGCCATGAAATTTGACACACAGGTAGTCGTAAAGGTAACTCAATGCACCTCGAAGCCGGAATTTTAAAATTCAACCCAGAAAATTTTTTATTTAATGTTTTGTGTTGTTTTGGGTGATTTTTGGCACGTTTACGGCTGTATAATCTTTTCTAATGATCGTTGAAAAACAATCCACGCACCATCGGATAGAACAAACAATTTTCGTTCTAATGAAGTTTGTTTTGAGCTTCAAACATAATTTACTGAATTTTGAGCAATTTTTAAAAAAATAGTCAGTTTTTCCATCGAAATTGTATTTTTGTTTTTAAATTTGCTGTATCCAACGTTCTAATAATACTATTATTTTCAATTTTTTTCAGCTTATTACTGCAACGGTTCTGTCGGATTTAAAACAAGAATGGTTAAAACATCTTTCCCCGTTTTTTTAATTGATTTCTTCCTGGTCAGTTGAAAGAAATTTTTCCTCTAGCGAGTTTCCTCCCTCGACACTTCTCCGGAACGTTGCTGGCAATTTTGATTGGCTGACGGTGCAAAGCGCAGAATACGTCATAACCTTCAACTGAATGATTTCGATTATTATTTTCGGCAGTGTCTTAACGTGTTTATGTCTCGCATATTTTACTTGTTGTATAATAATCATTTTCATGTTGCAATTTTTTAATATTGTTTCGGATTAACATACTCCGAATTGTTTTTCTACAGTTGAAATATCACTATCGCGAGAAAAAAAATAAGCGGGAAAATCAATAATGTGTATCTTTTGTTTTGTTTTCAGAACTTTTTCATGTCATTGTGCGCGTTTTTTTTTTTCTTTTCATTTTGTTGAATTCCTGATTCCACGGGCAACGCCGTGCGCGTACTGCTAGTATATAATATAACATAATAATATGTCACATTAATAACATACTATTGTTTATTAATATAAACATAATATTATTTGTTCATATTAATAAACAAATTACCTAAGATTTATGGTAAGATGTTTCCTAAGATGCTTTTGTAAATGTAAGTGTTGTTACATTTAAGAAAAACGTAATTTGAAAATTTAAGAATTGTAAATATCGAACAAAAAACTTTATTTCATATAATATATAAAATTATTTTAAGTACTCTGAATTCAAGTACAATACACACTTTTAAAATAAGCGT
Organism: Araneus ventricosus; assembly: GCA_013235015.1. Lineage (NCBI taxonomy): Eukaryota > Metazoa > Arthropoda > Arachnida > Araneae > Araneidae > Araneus > Araneus ventricosus. The sequence continues at coordinate 181,732 of BGPR01001104.1, forward strand.
ACACTCAGTTACTCAGTTGCATCTAAACATAGTCATATTATTAAGGCCATACATTTTAAATAACTTTCAAACACTACAATAGGTATAAGTTTAATTTAGAAATAAGTTATTTACGTAGCAAAAATTCTTATAAGTATGATATCATACATCTTGCTTTTATTTTTTGTAAAAATAATATGTCGTTTAAAATGTAATAAAAATAACTTATGAGCTTTATCCAAAAAATATTTTCTGGTACCGTGTAGTTATCATCCAAAGAATTTTGCATTCAATGACGGAGCAGTAAAGTTACTTCACTAATTCACGTTTAAAATATTTTTTATTTCTTTAAAAGGTTCATAGCAATTTTAACTTCGAATAAATATCTAGCGTTAAAAAACAATCTGTTTGTTTAAAGCTTTTTGCTGTTTCAAAACTATGTATCCATTAAATAAATAATTATATTAATATTTTACGAATTCCAACGGTCTGATAATCTAACAATATGTATACGACCCAAAGAATATCATCAAATAAATTGTTGTTTAAATAAGTTTACTATACGTATTTTTAACAGTTCGAAATATTTTTTTTCTTTTTAGTTTCTAAGAATTGAAATTTTACTCTTTATTCAAAATTTAATTTAAAGGCAGATAAAATTTCTGTTGCAAGAGAATTTACGTATTAAAGATGCTTTCATATAAAAGATATTTAAAATTAATTTATATTTTCTCAAAGAAAATTGTTCATTAAAGAATATACTATCCTTATGGAAGATTAAACATTTTAAAATTTCGATATGTGGAATAAAAGTACATGCATTCCTTATATTAACATTCTCTCAATGACATATATAGAAAAGAAATAAGATCATTAAAATTTGTCTCTGACACTTGGAGTAATTATTTTTCAATCCGTTTAAGTAATTATGTGGATGTCAATCATCCAAATTCACAACCAATTGCTTATAAAAAATGGGATAATTGAATTATTTTCATTCATGTATAATAATTTAGCGTTGCTTTCCAATATTATATTCATCCAAGCTTTTTCCAGTGTTATCTGCATTCATGTATATTCCAGTGGTGCACTCCTTCTTCTTCCTTCCAACTTTGCATTCATTCGCGTTTTTCCAACGTTTCAATCATTCTTCTTACTTCTAACGTTGCATTCATTCTTGTTCTTTCCTATGTTTCACTCACTCTCGTTCTTCCAAAGTTGCATTCATTCGCGTTTTTCCAATGTTTCAATCATTCTTCTTCCTTCCAACGTTGCATTCATTCTTGTTCTTTCCAATGTTTCACTCATTCTCGTTCTTCCAATATTTTACTCATTCGTGATTTTCTAATGTTCCAATCCAATATTTTCCATTCAGAGTTGCTCTCCTTGTTTTTCCAGTGTTCCATCGATTCATGTTTTTTTTCCAATCCAGTGTTTCACTCATTCATATTCATTACAAAATTCAGATTAACTTCCTTTCGAACAAATCTTTGATCGATGTTATAACTTTTCCATTGCAAATAAATTCCATTTCCTTTACCGTCAAAAAATTATATTCAACATAGTTCTAAGAAAACGTTTTGCACATAGAAGACTCATCCAGAAGTCCTCTTATGATCATCAAGCATTCAGGTTTGTTTTTTTTTTCTTATTAAAAAAACACTCTCAGTCGCTAACACAATTATAAAATATTATCGTTTAGTGTTTTTAATAGAATTCTCCATAACCTATCAAAATGAGCCAGTGTCATTTCGGCAGCCTTTTAACAATAATGTCCTTTTCGTCGTCGGACATCCAGGCAGTTAGAACATCCCTGTCAGGGCGGACGACAACGTCCTTGGGAAGGACAACAGTAGTCTCAACATCGTCCGGCTGCATCGAGATCTTAACTGGAGATGTGGCCTCGGTTTGAGTCGCAGAATTCAGTTTTTCTGGATGCTTTCCGCCTGTGCTGTTTTGAGTTTGCACATTCGATGCTGATTCTATGTACATCCTGATAGTATTGATAGTGGCGAGGTCGAGTTTGGGATAATGATTAGCAGAAGGATCGTAGTCGTAACGAATGTTATGTTCCACGAGATCGGCTCCAGCCTTTTCTTCTTCTGGGGTCATACGAATGGGAACGAATTTGTTGATAATCTGAAAAGAAAATGGGAATTTTTCTTTAGTCAGTCCTTGCAGTTTGATTTGTTAGAGCAAATAACAAAACAAATATGGTTTAATTTCGGATTACAATCGTGAAATAGGCAGTATTTTGATAATACTGCGCCTAGCACATATGCTTAGTTTCCACTGAAGTCAAATAGTACCGATTGCATCAAAAACAATGTCAAAGAGACCTCAGAGGTTAAGATGGTTTTAAAGTAATGCGATTAAAAATAAATACTAATAAGATGATAATAAAGCTAGAAAGTCGGTGATAAAATCTGAATAACATGTTTAAATACGGGAATAAAATCCTAAGAATTTTAAAAGTGTGGAAAAGAATCTTTTAAATGAATCTTTACCAAGAAGCACTGGTAATTTAACAAAATATGAAATAGAGTTATTTAACAGAATACGAAAAACTGTTATGCCAAAATCACAATACGACCCGTAGGCATTTGCCCACCAAGTAACAGAAATTGATGCATGAATCTCCCTTGTTAGATTCACCGACGATTTTGATTACTTAAAAAATGTTTAAAGAAAAGTTAAAAAGTTTTGTAAAACAAATATGTTCTTTAAAATTGGGTACATCGTACTGATAAAACATGATTAACTTAATAATTTTATCCAATTTATTGGCAATTTGGAAACAATAAACAAAACTCAAAAGAAGAAAATTTCATTGCAAATTGTTTTAGTTCAATATGCGTTGTATTTATATCTTTAAAATAAATAAGGTGTTATTTATTAGGTTATTGTTACTTTTAAAACGATACAAGCAAATTTGCATTTGAATCAAATTCAATTTAACTTGAAAATTAATTTCAAAATACAGTTCGCTATTCAAGTTACTAACTCACAAAAGGTCGCATATGTCGTATATGGTCGTATATGGCCTAGTACACAGTGTAACTTCCAACATAAATTTCCATTTTAAACCTTATATACTTTACCATAAATAATCTATATGTATAAAGAATCTAAAATTAAAAAAAAAAACATTCAAAACACTTTTAAAAGTTGATGTTTGTTTTTCGGAAAAGAATAACTAGAATATTATTGTTATATTTTCCCTCTTTAAAGACATGAGACGATCTCTGCATTTAAAAAATTCAAGTATTAAAAGAAATCAGGTATTGCAGGAAACAGGAAGCAATCCATTTATACTCACGAAAAGCAATAAAAATGTCGCCAGCATGCTCCAGGTCGACACCACAATCACAGCGAGAACCTGCACCCCGAGCAGCTTCCATCCGCCTCCCCTGAATAAGCCCGTCAATCCGCGACTCAATTCCATGAGAGTGTCGCTCTCAACGAAGAGACCGACGGCCAGCATCCCCCAAATAGATCCCGCACCATGCACAGCAATGGCGCCCACAGGGTCATCCACATGAAGTTTGTCCAGCAAAGGTACAGTGCAGTTGGCCAGCAGAGAACCTACGGCACCCACAATGAGAGCCTCCCACGGATGATACAGTGCACAACCACCTGCAAACAAAATGGGGGTTATACTTTGGAAAACATGTCGATCTGAAACTGAAAAGATACATAATACATTTTTTACAGTAGAGTTTAAAGTTCACATTTTATAAAGAAAAAAATGCGTTGAAGACAAGCTATTTACAGTAATATCTCAGTTTTCGTTGACTTCGGTTATCGTCGATTTTTTGCGAGTAGCATCTGTCTCGGTTTTCGTCGTTTGCCTCGGATTTCGTCGTTTGCCTCGGATTTCGTCTGCGTGCCCACGAGACCCCGCTTCTAATTGTGCGAAAACAAAGGGTGAAGATGCGGGTGAGGACATGTCTGGGGCCGAAAAATGAGTGTCCGAATCCAAAGATTACGTAGAAGTTGAAGGATTCATCCCCCAACAAGTCTTCAACTGTGATGAAGCTGGCCTCTTTTAGAAGAAAATGCCAAAGAGGACGTACATTACACAGGAAGAAAAGACAGTTCCAGGACATTAAACTTATGAAAGATAGTATAACTCTTTTGTCGTGTCGTAATACGAATGGTGATTGTAAAGTTATTCCCTTACTGGTGTTGCATTCATTACTTCATTGTTACATACATTACTTCTAGACATTCTAGCAGTTTGCTAGAATGTCTAGAAATTTTGTATTCATTTTATATTAATTTCTTATTGTTTTTAGTATTAAATTATATTTATTCTCCATAAAATGCGTTTTAGGTAAGTATTTTGGAGTGTCTAGAAAGAATTAATTGAATTTACATTGCCTTGGTTTTCGTCGGTTTCGGATTGTTCTCGCACGGATTATCGACGAAACCCTAGTCGATATCACTTTATTTCCCTACGCAGATCCAGATTACCCAGGGCATGCAAGCTCTTATTGGGATTGCGAGAAATTTGAATTTATAAACATGATTGCAACCATCATTACAACTCATCGCATTAGCCTTGGGTCAAACAATAGCCAAAAAGCAATACAATCAAATAAAACTATGAAAAAAGGAAAATTCGAAACAAAACTAATGTCTCAGTACTAAGCACCAACCTCTAAGGTAATGCCAAATCTAACCAAAGATTATCTGATGTACAAATAAATACAGTATATAAAACCATTTAATACATACAGTGTGATTCAAAAGTTCCAAGCAAATTTAAAAATCAACAATTCGCAAACAAACGAAGATAGAAAATGCCGTTAGCATAGAAAAAGGACAACATGAAATAATGCAATAATTGTAATTAAGAAGACTGATAATCACGTAAAACTGCCGGCAATTTGATATGTCCGCTACAGAATACCCCGTAAATAGGGAGAACTCGAAACAAGTGAATTTTGAAGTCAAATTTTAGACATAAATAAGCAATAACATAATTCATTTCATCTCAGTCTGTAGAGTCGCATCACATTAACCATTCAATTACTTCAGCGCTTAAAGAACTCGTAACTTAGGATAACATTTCTTAATCCTAACACTATCTCTTAAGCATGAAAGAAATCGCAAGAAATGGAATTCGCAATACGCCATCGAAGCTCACCATTAAAATAAGCGTTTTGTTTTTCAAACATCATTAGAAAGAATCGTTAACTTCGAAAGATGCTATGGTTAATTTCTTGAAGCTACTTAGAAAGATGTAATATTAATGTTGAGAAATGAGGATTCCGTTTAGGGATCCATTCTGCTACTCCCTAAGGAAATTTGGGTTTAGCGGATTTCAATTACTTGACGTAAAAGCAGTTGATCGACATAAGCCGTTATCTGTATGAACTGGGAGGTATTTTGAATAGATTCAAGGTAAAGTATCGACCAATAATTTCAAATTGATAATTCGAATCGTCTTATATAGAACTTCATCTATAGAAAAATAAATTTTGGCTACTAGTAGTCTACTGCTATCTGGGAGGCCTTTGGAAACTAAGACTCAGGTAATCTTTGACATCATTCAATTAAACTCACATATAAGTTATGAAAACATGGGCTCAAAATTAAATATCAGAAAAATAAGGTAAATTCATTGCCATATGATATGTGCCAAGAGCCAGCCCCAGACTGATTTAATGCGAAATTCATTGATTATCTTGCCTTGCTATAGCACTACGTAGCAACGCAGCGTAAGACAACATGCCATTAAATATTAGATGACCTGCGTAGTGACATTTACCACGTGACTATTGTATCTCGTAAATTGATCCCGTTGAAGGTACTGGAATGGTTGATTACTTTGACCTGTTGAAACTGGCTGAATGGTTAAATATTGGAATCAATGAAGCTTATTCAAACTGGAAAGGCAAGTTCTGCATTACCTTTCATAGAAACCCTTGCCTCACATCAGCATAAGCCTTGAGAGTGCTTTCAAAACCTTGCATCAGTGATTTACTCGAGAAATTAACACGAGAACAATCCATTTTTCGATCGTATGGTAAAGTGTAATGAAAACTTGATCTTCTATAAATACTTATTTAAATTGCACTTTTTCTTCTTGCAGGTGAGGCAAGACATCGGGACCAGTGCACTGGAACTAAGTTATGTTTTGCGTTTAGTGAATATCCAATCTATATAAGCTAACGTCCCTCAGCTATATGACGATGGCAGTAGCCTACAGCGAACAACTCAGAGTTCAAATTACATTGGAAAGGAAATCATCTAGCAATCATCTTTGCAAGCAGTCGCAGAGTCTTGTTCCACCATGTCAATACTAAGCCGTAAGTTTGTTATTGGAAAGAATTAGAAATTTTAGGAGCTTGAGTGAGAGTTGTCGCCACTCTCGCTGTTTTTACTCAACTTAGTACCTACTGACTACTATCTGTTCCGTTCGTTACAGAATCTTTTAAACTGAAAAATGATACAAGAAATGAAATGAAACTGTAGGATCTGTTTAAGATTTTTCGATCTAAGAGTCTTGAAATTCTTTTAATAGTGGAACTAAAAAAACCGTGCAGATTGATTAAATATAGTAAGTGGAAGTATTGGAAATTTTTTCAATAAAAACTACTTGCTTTTATTTATAACTAGCCGCTTTCGGCGACCAGCTGTTCTCCCGTGATGTAGTGTAGCTGTGCACGCAACTTAGCAAAATAAATTGGCGATTGTGGACTAATTGTGGCTAATGGGACTCTGCCAAAGCATTATTTTGGGATATATCACGAAAATGTGGAGGGGGCAGGCGACCCTTGATGGGATATCTAGACGTCATAAGCTTTCATATAAAATAAAAAATGTCGAAATCGGTGCAGTGGTTGGGGCTGATGGATTCTGTCAATGTTTTTTCCCATACAGAATGTACAGCGGAGAAGTATTTTATTCGATTTCTCTCGAAAATTGAGGGTGGTGGGAGGGAGGCGACCCTTGATGACATATCAAGACGTCATAAGCTTACATATGAAATGAAAATTGTCAAAATCGATCCAGAGGTTGAGACACTGACCAACTGGTTTTGCCAAATTATTTTAAATATGTAGATTACGGAAAATTATTGAGATAGTTTGAATAAAACTATTTTACATTTAAAAACAGAATATTTGATTCATTTTTTAGAATTATAAAAAGTTATGAACATATTCAATAATTCAACGAATCAGTTAAAATATTAAAATTTTATTAAATTTAAAAATTAAACCACATTATAAATCTAACGAAATAAAGAATGATCTGTATAACTTTATAATACAAATGATAAAACTGAAACAAATACAAAAAAATTATAATAATTTGCCTTAATAATAACCCCGTTTTGACATTCTTCCTTAAATCAATAAAGCTGCTTTTTCAATAGAAAAGATAAACTAAGTGATCACGTTATGTTTTCCGATAATTTGATCAAAACAGAACCTGCGTTCAAATATTCTTGGAAAGAGATGATAATGTTCGACAGTTAAACTCGAAATCAACTAAAACCTAATCCCTGTATGTGCTACACTATCGGGAAATAATTCTTTTCTTTTTGACATACTAAGAGTAGCTTCCCCAAGAGTCACATAATCTTTTCCTGTTTATTCCCAATTTAATCATCCCCAGGCAAGACATTTTCCGATAGAAGTTGTATCATTGGGGCTTAAAGATCCATATTCTGAATAGAGAAACAAAATAAAGGTTACGTCAGGCTAAATTTATATGAAAGATCACTAATTCGATAGATAAAATTTTACTATAATGCCATGCCAAAATGCTCTAATTGCATAGAAGAACATACTTTTTTTATGGAAAATTTGCATTATTTGTTTTGACAAATGAACTAGAGAAGCAACTTGTGTACTAATCTAAAAATTGAAATAAATAAGTTTTAAAAATTTGAGTTAAATAGTGGTTTTACACCAGGTTTCTCATGTCTTGTAATTTTCTGTTTTACATCGAAAAATTCCAAATTTCAAATGGAGTCAACTCTTGCTGACGTAATATAATTTCTCACTCATGACGTACGCCGCGTCAGTTGGATTTTGTAATCCACTGGCCAGCTTGCGGGAAGAAGGATATGACGCGAGATCACGGCGAAAGACGATACACAGTTAAATGCTAGATAACATACTATGTTACGTTTGTCATATCTATATGACGTCATGGGAATTAATTTCATTCTCCTAAGCATTTGTTACGCCTGGATTAAAAATATTTGAGTAGAATTTAGCAAAACATTCATTTGATGATGCTTCAGTGTTTTTTTAACAAAACAAAAATGTAAAACCGATTTTTTTTTCAAATAAATGAAAACTTTCTTATCACAGAATATTGTGTGCTACAGTTTCCTTAATCGTATTTTATTCGAACCACTACGATCTCTACAGGTCTGCTTTTTATATATTTATGATTAAAATGTATTTCTTATTATGTATGATGTAAATGTGTTTCTTTCTCATGTCATTTGTTCAGCTTTAGAAACTCAGCTGTATCATTTGCTAAGCTGTATGAAGTTTTAGACGAAATCCATCAAAGGGATGTCCGTCCGTCAGTGTACATGTGAGCGGATTAACTCAAAAACGTAATGAGCTGGATAGATGAAATTTAGCATATTGTTTTATCACCAGAAGTGTAAATCTGTATCAAACTTTGTACCAAATTCGTAAAACGGATTGACTGTCTGTCGGTCTGTCTATTCTTCCGTATAAGAACGTGATAACAAAAAAGCAACGAGATAAAAAAAAAAACCGAAATTTGGTTTATGGTCTGAATACTCAAATTACAGACCTGTGTCAAATCTATGACACAATCAGTCAGCAGTAAAAGCTGAAACGCTGCCTCTGCAGTTTTCTCTGAAGCTAAACGCAAAAAGCACGACTTTATCTTATATTTACAATGTAAGTGTACGGTAATGTCGAGGGGAGACGCAACAGCTGTCTTTTGAAGAGAGATTGCAAATTTATTCATTGTATTATCATTTTATTTTTGAAGTATTAATAGATATCAAAGCGTGATAAGTTTTGAGTTTAATAATTTACCAACAAATATCGGACTCGTCTTTCTAGAATATAAGGGAGAGTCGCCGAAATTAGACTACCTGGATATTTTTCAACGCACAATGATGCAGAAGTAATTTTGATGAAAAGCAAGCACTAGAATTTTTGTAGTTTATTTGTCTTTAGAACAGTGTAATTAACTTTCTATGAAATACACTTTAAATTAGGAAAAAACCAGATTTAAAAAATGTGTCATCGGTCCAATCAAGGAAACCGATTGCCTGGATTGGATTACTGGTTGCCAAAATTGGACCACCTATTTCTTTAAGAAAAATTAAAGAGATAATATTTTTTGATTCTCAAATTCACACCAATATGCAATATAATATATGAACCCAAGTATGACATTCTACGCATTGTATCACTTCCTCTTCTCCATTTTCCCCCCTCATCAATGATATAAATGATACGTATCCGAAGTTTCTATACTTTTTGATCCAGCATTTGATGCCTTTAATTCTTTCGTTGCTTTGACTTGTTCCATGTCCAATTTACAAGGGCTACTAATGGTGACAAACTGTTTTCTGAGTTATTCCCACCGTTTAAGATAATAATCCCATTGATTTAAATAGTCCAGTTTAGGTTTATTGTGTATGGCGCAATCTAGGCAACCTTTGGACAACAACAACAAATTTTTATAACCTTAATTTTAGATTATTTTCATAAAATGACTATACGAAATTGTAGCTAAAGAAAATTTCTATTCGAGGATATAATTACATATTTTCTACTTAAATTAGAACAGCGTAAGAATATTTTATTTTTTGTTCAAATAATCGTCTCCTGGAGCCTAAACATTTGTTCTCTAACTGTAACCACGTAGCGCTTTCCGTTAAAAAGGATTTCGTACACCCCATTTCCATCGTTACAATATAGTTGGTCTATTTTACGGCCCAAATATTAATAGAATTGATGATACCGGTTCAATCCAGGCGGCGCCCGTCCGAATTCGGCGTCTCTTCCTATTATCCAATGGACATTGGCCAGCAGAAAATGTATTACTTTACCTGTAATCGCCACGAGTGACGCCAGGATGCCATTGATGAGATACGTCACAATGAATTTCTTACGATGAGTGAAGTAACTGAAAAAAAAAATGCAAAACAATTTTTTATAATAAAAAGCCATTTGGGGAAATTTTCTTATGAAAAAGACTGCGATTAGACTGTAAAATCAGTTACAAAAATACAATTATTTTTTATTATTTGCAGAATTATAAAGGTTTCTTATTTTAAAATATTGATTAAGCAATAGTGGCGTGACTTATGGACGCTTTTTTGAGATTTCCTATTTGGTAATGTAACGTCATTGCACAAGAACCATACACAGTTTCGATTTCTCCGACTTTCTTTCCGACAGCAAGCTGAAGAATGACGTCATGCAATTTTGGAGAAAAAAAAAAAAAAACGGTCTTTTTTGCAAAGGAAATCGGGTTATGAAATGGTGCAGGATGCAAATGCAAAAGTAATCATGCAAATATTTTTCCTATATTGCAGATAGTTATATAGCTCATTAGTTAGTTTTTAAACAGACATGCTGATATGTTTCGCCTGGTGATTGCAACAGTAATCACAATGTCTAACGGCATATCTTCTTTAAACACTGATTTACGTGGGTTTAGAAAAAAATAATAAAAATAACTATAACTCAAAAATAATATTTTAATCTTAGTGTAACTGGGGCAAAGTAAATAGTGCATAGTAAGATGTGCAGCAACGTGAAAACAAGCTGGCGAATCACTGCTTTATTATAAAAATCAGCATACGTATGAAATTAAAAAATTGGATGCCTCATTTGGTGTCGGAAAAATATCTTCAGTATGGACGTCAATCACCTCAAAAACAACCAAACAAAACAGACAAAGGTAATCAATCGATTATGTTCTGTGACATCAGTTAGAAGCCAGAGCTATTGCATTTGCAAAGCGTGACAAGTACTGTTCAGCAACGGATTCCGAGACCACCACTTTTGGACGATTTTACACCGGAAAGTGGTGTCAGGCAATGAGTCCGGAGTTCTTTGTTATAGCACTCTGAATAAAATGTAAACATCACCCTTCCATTCTTCACTCTCCCCCTATTTTGATGAAAATAACTCCGCCCGGCGCACGCGCAAAAGCGCGGAGGGTTTCCGAATCCGTTGCTAAACATTATTCTGAGGAAGAGGGTTGAAAGTAGCAACACGACACACTAGAACTAAAGCCCTGAATACTTCTCTTAAGTAGCGACACTCTTTTCCCCATTGCCTTTGTGCCGCTTTCGATTTTGATTGGACGTTGCCAGTCACATGAATAAACATCCGCCATTTTGGGGCTTCGCTTGAATGTGTTGTATCACGCTTTTAACATTATACGCTCTACCTATTTTTTCCATTTTCGCTTTTATATTTATATCGCTCAATAGATACTTTAAAATTTGAAGATGCCCCCTTGTTTGCCTGTTGGATGTTCGAACAAAGCGAAATCGGGCTTCAAATTATATCGTTTACTTGTAGGTAAGCGTAATGAATATAAACAAAAACAGTGGCTGTATAGGATCGGTAAAGTTAAATGGATTCCAAATGAAAAGAGCAAATTGTGTGAGGTAAGTTTGAATTCGTTAATTATTTATACACTTATTCAGGATTTTTAGTGATATTTTTTATTAGTAATGTAATGCAAGTATCTTTTTCAAACTAATAAATTTCTAACAAATTAAATTGCATTTGATATGCTCTCCTATTAAATTATTTACCTGTGCGTGTCATGTAAGTTAATTGATGAAAGGTCATTAAAAGAGAACAAAAATTGCTAATTTTTGTTTTCTTAATTTATGAATCTTTCTTTTATTTTATTTAATAATCAAGATGCTTAATGTTATGGTTTGCACTTAAATTATGTATATTGTTAAATAAATTTTTTAAGTTATTAAAAAAAACTTGTTTCATCCATGAATGCAAAAAAAGTTACTCAATTTCTATAAGAAATAACTATCAAAAATAAAATACTTTAAATGTACTTGAAATAATTCTTTTTTTATCCTATATATATGTATATATAAAAGAAATAGGCACAATTAAATAGAAATTTAAGAATTGTATTGAGGAACAATTTGAGCTATAAATAGTATTATTTTAAATTGGATGCTTGTGAATTATAATTTAGATGCTGTATTACAGTTTTTATATGCAAGTGGCATTTTTTAAAGCTTTTAAATATTAGTTTTTAAATCCCAAACCTTTTTTTGTATTTGTTGTACAGATCCGAGCATTATTTATTTATTACCTGTTACATACGCATTTCGTATACATATAACAATCAATAGCTGCAATAGTTGGTGTTTTAGAGGCAAAAGTTCTGACAGAAACAGAAACAGACTTTTGTTATATTTTTTCCCGGCTTGATAGGATTTAGGTCCGAAAATGAGCTTGTCCACTGAACTACCTGTTTCTGAGAGCAGTGGATTCAATTTATGCTCACGGGAAACGTCAAGTAACTCGTGACATTTCGAATTATTCGTCGGAGTGTAACTGCTGTTCGCAACTTGAAGGAAAATGCTGTTGTTGTTTGAATTAACTATCTACATTTTGCTATATATTTTCTTTGATAAAATTATCCGTGTTCTTGTATTAGAATTCCAATTGTTATTATATTTTTAAGCTGAAAAGTTTGTCTATTTTATTTAAGATCACTTTCTGTTTACATCAGACTCTGTCGTGTTACTTAGGATTAATTACTAGAGTAAGTCTAATCTAAATTTCATTGACGTTTATTGAATTTATAACACATTAGAGTCTCAGTTATCCGACAAAAATGCGGAAGGCCAGTGTCAGAGGAACGAAAATTCAGAAAAAAAAGAAAATGAAGGAACTTTTTTGATGTAGAATATCCTGTTATATGTATTAAACTTAATTTTTCTCATGATATACTGTATTCAAGATAGAGAAGAGAAATATAACGAACAAACTAATAATTTAAGCATATATAAATTTAAAAAACTAGAAGCATTAAAATTATCTATAAAAAATTAAGCAGGCAGTGTTTTTTAAAGTTTGTGATAGCACGCCGTTGCAGATCGATGTTTTGTAGCTGGTATACCATGTCATCTCAGGAAAAAGCTACCTCCGTACTCCAGGCTTCCGTTTGCTCGTTATTGTATTTAAAAGCTGCCTCACTAGTATTTATTTTAGTTATTTTAACTTTAAAGATCTATTTTGGATCATCAATTTCTCATTTAATTACAACCTCATCCATTGAGAAGAGCCCTACCCCCCACAAAAAAAAACATTCATATAAAAAACGCAAATGAAATTCTGACTAATTAAAATACAAAAACGAATGCAAAAAATGTATATTCTAAATAAATAAACAATAATCAAAAGTAGAAAAGAAAGGGAGAAAATTTGACTTAAAAGCTAGCAATAACAAATAATCACCCTCCTCCATTAAGCACTTGAGTATTGATACTTGATCACATGCAGAATTGTGAAGTTAATTATCGAAGATAATCAGCAACAATATAAAAACCAAGAATGCATCTCGAATCCATTTCCAAAATATTATAGAAATAGTTGGTAGATGAAAATATTTAAAAAACATAAGCACTATCAGAATAAATCGATTCCTGTTTAGAATATAAGCTGCGTCTTCTGTTCAATATCACGCACGTCAGCTGCTACGAAGGAAAGCTGAAATCTCGCAGGTGTCACCGTTAAGCACACTTTACATGCATCATCATCTTATCACGTGATCTATATATATACACTGAAAACGTATATTTTGAGAAATTATATGAAAAATAGTCGAAATTTTACGGTTGAGAATTTCGTTTATTTGTAAAGTAAGACGAAGAACGCCAATTTCTAGAAATCAATACATTAAGTAAGTATACTGAATCAATGTTTGAAAGATTATAAATTCATTTGATTGATTTTTTTTATATTGCAAAATGTAATCCATATTAATTCAGCGTTCTTGCATCTTAGGCAGCATTTTGGCAAAAGATTTATTAAATATAAACTATTATACTATTCAATTTATTATTATTTTATTTCTCATTCTTTTTTTAAGGCAGCAATTTTTAATATTTTACTTATCACTTTGAGAGATGACCATGCTATGGTTTGGGTGGGGATATGTTATTATTCTTCTTTCATTTCCGTGTAAGATGTGTATTAAAACAAGAAGCGACCAAAAACTGTCTTCCGGAAAATAAATCGTTTATCTTTTGAATGGAATATATGCTAGATAACAGGAATTGGATATTATCTTATCACAGTCTTGACTAAATATTTAAGCGGAACAGAAGACAAACATCCTTTAATTTGTGAAAAAAATATTACAGATTATAAAAAAATCGAAATGTCTCTACAATTGTTTATGCATCGAAAGAGCTAAAGTTTACGGATATGTCTGGGACAAAGACTAACCCGATCCTTTATAATAATGCTATAATAAGTGAAAAACATTTCAGACTCCAAAATAAAACTACAATTGTTCGAAGCACACGCAGACTTTAAGACATTGAGACTTAAAAATCTTTCTTTGGAGAGATCAAGATCACCATAAAGTAAAATTTATCGGTTATTTCAGAGAAATTGTTCGAACGTTTAATTTACAGTTAGATGACAGGTCAATTTCCAAAAGATCGTTTTCATTTCAGTTGAAAACAATGGCAGGAGGACTATAATTGGAGGTCAAATATGCAGAAAATCGAAGTCCTTTCTTAGAGTTTGCATTGATGGAGATCGATTCAAAATTGCTAGTTTCGTGAGAACGTTTCCAGTTGCTTCGAATTTCAGTTGGACAAGTTGTTTTCTGAGTATGAAAGTTATTGTAGATAATGTCAATGCACCTTCAAAATTCGATAATCATTTCAGTTTTCTGTCAAAAAGACATTAAATTGAAATAAATTGGTATTTTTTAATCTGAAAAATATAAAATTCAATGAATATTAAATTGGATACCCCATTTGAGTTTCATTTTGAACAAAAGTTTGTCGTTTTAATTAAAATGAATAAGTTTGTTTCCGACAAGCACTTGTCGCAAGCGTGCGACAGACCAGGCCTCAGTACCTCACCAGGCCTGTGACACCTCGTTGGAAAACTCTTGTTAGATTGCTTTCTCTTCCACCCTCTTTCTTCCTCATAGCTTAAGAAATTATGAGAGGGAATGGCAGAGGGATTGAAAGCTGATTCTTCTTTCATTCCCCGACAAAAGAAATCTATCTTCGCTTTCCGGCTCACCGACGGGATT
Source organism: Araneus ventricosus (assembly GCA_013235015.1). NCBI lineage: Eukaryota > Metazoa > Arthropoda > Arachnida > Araneae > Araneidae > Araneus > Araneus ventricosus. Next base: position 197,005 of record BGPR01001104.1, read on the forward strand.
TTTTTGGGGGGACGGGGGGTCTCGAGGAACTAGCAACAACGTTGTATAAAGAAAATAATAATAATGTGTTAAACATGTGTGAAAATGTAGGTTTATCCGATATTTAGACTTTTAAAATAAATATATGTTCATGAACAGCACAAAATAGTATTTTTCACTTTTCTACTTTCAAATAAGGAGCAGTTGTTCTGAATGATAAAAGAAGTTGTCGATAGACTTGTGAAAATCGAAAGAACCCTTAAGGCACTTTTAGGAAGCTAATTTAGTCATGCAGAAATGCGTTTTCTGTTATAGCTTTGATTAGCAATAGAACTACAATTCAACCAAATTAATCACATGACTTAAATTTGTTTTTAAATAAGTAACGTATCAAAACTCTACTTATTAGTTTTGTTCATCTTATTTTATTTTCTTACTTCGCATTTTATTTTTACAATATTTCCGATTCGAAGAATTGTAAACCGTGATAATTCATCAAAATATTGAGATCGAATTTTTCGACGATACCAGATTTTTCCTTTGTATACGTATACAAGAAAGCACAAAAGAGCTATGCCTTGGCGTTCACTTCTGGTTCTACAGAAACATGTATATTCGTAAGGTAACATTCCATAAATCATTGTCTTTTGACAATGAAAATTCTTTGATCTAAAAAGCCATTCGAGGGTGGTTTGGTTATAATAAAGTCCCGCTTTTAAAGCAACACTAGGGCTATTTTGGGACGGACCTCGTAATTTTGAACCGCGGTCAGATGACGAGAACGACACCTGAGCTAGCACGCCCACTCCTACCCCACGTCACACCAACGGGAGGGCGTTTGGCCACTATGTATGATTTAACGTGCAACAGGCCCTATACACGGCGGATCTTTAGTGGAATCGGGTTTCGAACCTGGAACCCTCCGGCCCCAAAGCCGAGACCTTACCACTAGGCCACCGCGGCCTCCCAATCGAGGGTGGATACGAATATTAATTGCTTTATATAATATTTCTCAATTTTTTTTATCGTGAGCTCTGAATAAACACACATTTATATTCTTCACAGTGCAGTATATAGTATGGAGCTTTAAAGCATTTAATGAAATTTTTTTGGTATTTAAAAAACTGTTCGGTACAGAAAGGAAATATTTACGATTTAAATGATGAAGTATTATTTTAAAATCTTCAGTTTTGTTTTGAATAATTTAAAATCATGCCACTTTGCAAAATCTCTCTGAATATTTTTATTAAATAAAAATCTTAATTTTAATCATTTTTTCAATTTGTAACATTGAAGAAGTTAAATAATAAAAGAATTGCACTGAGACATTCATTGTTTAAAATTGCAGAAGTTAAATTAAAACAATTAAAAATAGGATGCATCTGAAAATGTATTATGAAAATAAAAGTTAGTTAAAAGCAGGTAACAAATGTGTTTGAGTCGAATTTCTTATTACCACAAAGAAGAATCCACAAGAATTATTTAAGAACATTTTACTCACCTAAAAACCAGCGCAGCAATTCCTCCTCCTACAGAAGAGTTTATCGTAACGATTGCAGATCTGGGAAAAGAACAAACAGAGGCATTAACCTTTCGAGAAATCAATATTTTGTTCAAAGAGAATAAATGCATTACAGCAATTATTATTTTCGGAATAACAGCCTGAATTCTATTAAAATCTCTCACATAAATGAACAAACCATTTTAACAGAATTCAACTTTCAAGATTTATTTAGAATAAATGCATGCAAAATACATTAAAGTCTTACTATTATATGTCATGAAATTGTCCAGGTTTAAAGTAAATGCAATAAATTTAGAACTAACATTAGGTATTATTTAAAACTTCTCGGACTTTATGACTGCGTACTTTGTCTAAACAAAAACATTCATCACTGATCTGAGAATAAATAAATTTAATCCAAAACAGTTTTTAAAAACAGACTTTTATTAGTTTTCTAAACTGCAGAATCTTTAAATTTGTCTATCCTTTTTTCTTGGGATCGATTGTTTCTATAACCCACTATCAGGTGGAGCCTTTGGGGCCTAATCAAAAATTATTTTTGTTAATGGTTAACAGATAATTAAGTTCTAAAAAGATTGAACATCATATTGTCATCGAGAACACACTAGTATACTAAATTTGCAAACTATAGCTCATCAGGAAGAGAGTGAAAAAACGATTACAAAATCCTTTCTCTACAAACTTGAAACAAGTGAAGTTACATAGAAGTGTCTAAAATGATCAAATTCGATTAATGATAAGAATATATTTTAATAGACTTCTTCATTACTATATTGTTAAAGTGTTTTTTTTTTTATATCTTCCCTGAATATAATACCGCGGAGAGAATCTCGATTTCGGAATGATAAAATCGCGGGTTGTAGATTCGATTCCTTCAATGAACTGTTGCGTATGTGGACCTGGAATACATTATATCCGACACAGAGAATCAAACGTTTTCACGTTAGTGTGAAATACATCATCCTCATCATGTGACGATGTTTCAAAATCATGATTCCGTTCCAAGAGGAATGATATGACGATGAATTTATCATTTTTAAATTATAACTGCCATATTTTGATAAAAGTAAGAAAATTAGGGTTGACAAATAATTTCCAAATATATCAAACATAGAAGACACAGAATTCATTGTATCGAATATTATAACACAAAACATTGATTTTACGACATCACAACATACATTTTATAATAAAATTACTCAAATAGCAAATACTATAATATTACTACCTACATAATGTAATAATATGACGCAAACAAGAATTTTAGAAAATAATATATTTCTGAAATTTGAATTTGCTCTGGAGAGACAAAAGGCATCGAATTTCAGGATACACAAAGTACTTATATTCCACATGTTTGCAAGCATCGTGTTATTTCTGTTGTATAAAATGATTACTCTACAAATCAATCTAAGATTCTTAGCGTGGAGCTCTCCCATTTTTTCAGGGGAGGGGAGAGGGGTTAAACAGCCACAACGAGATTAAGGAAAAGTGCTTGTATTTTAGATCGAATAACTAATGAGAAATCTTGACGTTCCGTAGAATGTCAGACGTCAGGTCTTAATAAGCACTTAAAAATTAAGCAGTCTTAGGCCACAAGAATGATGCTTCGATTATATTTTTTGCCTCAAATCCGAGACCTTACTTCTAGGTCACCGTGGCCTACATAATTCCACAGAATTTCAAAAAACTTCTTCAAGATCTTGGCAAAATTCCTCAGTTTAGTTTAGATATTTGAAACTAAACGATTGAAGCGACACGAGAGCAATTTCGGGACGGATCGCGGACGACACCCAATTCGGCACCCCTTCCCCAAACTTTCACACCATACCAGCGGGAGGACTTTTACCCTATGATTTCAGATTTATTGTGCACCAGGCCCACAAACACGGCGGATCTTCAGTGAAAACGGGTTTTGAACCTGGAACCCTCCGGCCTGGAATCAGATACCTTACGTCTAGGGCAACGTGTCCTACATAATTCCACAGATTCGCAAAAAACTTCTTCAAGATTTTACGTTTGATTCAGCGGTTCCTATCTCCAAGAAGTATTCCTATCTCCATCGTAGTATGGACATTTCTACATCCCAGCAAGTATTACCATTTCATACTTTTTTACTTTGGAAATACGTTCTTCAATTTTAGAATCGTCTGTGTCAAATATCGTCTCCGTATTTCCTGAGTGATTTCAAATTCTCACCAAACATCTAATGAAGGAAGAAATGTCCATTATGGGCCAGTTTTCTGTTTTGTTTATTTGGGGTACTGTAGAAGTTCCAGTGTAATGTTTCGTCAATGCGAATCTTCAAATTTTCAACACTCCGTTTGATAATGTTAATTAATGTTTAAAGTAGAGTTTTTTAATGCTATAGCTTAAGGATACTTTGAAAATATTAAATTTGATGTACTTATTTTCTGTAGCTCTCAATGTTTACTTAAAATAAGATTCTCATTTTGAGGAAAGGCCGCCATAATTGTTTGTTTTGTACTTCTAAGGCTTGTTTGGCGGCTAAATTTTTAACCAAACAATTTAGATAATCAATAGGTGTTAAAATTTTAATCAATAATTACAATCGTTCCATTTGGAATTTAGACGTTTTAAGATCCGTTTTAAATAAAAAAAGAATTAAACGAACTCAAATAACATGGAATTCAACACTTTATGTCTTAAAGAAGGAACTTGTTCGAACTTGGCACTTGATACAGTAACCAAAAGGATTTGGTGATTGCTTAAATCAAAATGTTACCGAAAAACGTCCTGTGAATCCAAAATCAGCAAAATAGAAATCTCTCCATAGAAGTTAATGATTTTTTAAAAAATCTTGATCGTTATAACTGAAAATTCTAATCTAAATTCAGATTTATTATGATTAGATTCCAGCAAAAAAGAGAGTATTCTCTACATCTATTGCCCGCTATCACTTAACAAAATGTTAAATAAAATAACAGATTTAAGAAGAAAAGCAAAATAGAGAATTCTCAAATTTAAAAACTGGGCTTCTATAAACTAAGACGATTAACATTTATTATGAGAATACTCTCGTTTCAATGCTTAAAGAGTTTGATTATCTGTTTGTATGATAGCAATATTTTTCAATTTCAAAATTGAAAATACAGTTAGAATTTTATAAAGGCGAATGCAAATAGATCGCGAAAAATTATTAAAATACGCAATTCCATCACAATATATAATATCCTTTATACCTAGACACCAGATTAATAATTCAGCGACATATTTCTTAATTTAAAATTGCTGTCAGCATACTTTTTAATACATGGGAACCTAGACTTTTAAATTAGTTTCTTAACAAGAAATCGATCAAAACTGTATTAAAGATTATGCAAATTATCGATACTACTCATTGTTTATGTCGACAAACATATTTTTTTGGTTTTAAACTTTCTTTACTTTATTAGTCAAAAGCTATTTTCATAAAGAAATTGAGATAAATTATTGGCAATGAATCTAAATAAACATACTCAATTCTATTTCATTAATAAAAATTGAGGAATAATCCTAATAATTAGATATCAAAATTTTACTTTTAATTTAATATATTTAAGTATTTTGTATCTTGTGTTCATGTGCACGTGTAACATATAAAAGTATTGTTTAGTGCGTGAGTGTGTGCACTCGTATGGGCAACAAGAAGTTTAAAATACTTGTAAATTTCTTATTTTTAATCTAAAACATGAAAATAGTTTGTTGTTTTACATCTAACACAAGGAATCAGGTTATTTTTTTAAAGAAGAAGTGAATAGATTAAAATGGTTTTATTACAGAAGTAAAAAAAATCCCTCCATAGCAATTAACATGAATTTTTTACCGAATTGAGCTCAGATATTTACAAAATAATTGGAAGTTATTTTTGTTTCAATAAATAAAATGTTTTATCTGGGAGTTAATCTTAAGTTCGTAATTAAACTCAAGATTTTAATTTCACATTATCACGCAAAAAATAACATGTTTTAAATTTCAATTAATTAATTTTTTTTCCGTTAAGAATCAAGAATTTTTTTCTCGTTTTCTACTTTCTAGCGTCTAGGAATGAAAAAAGTAATTAATATTCTTTTTATGTTTAGTTTATTGTTCTGAAATTAAATAATTCCCAACATGGAGATTTTATGGACGAACGAAGTTACAGACTAGAAGGCTCATTTATGCAAACCATTTAGCTTAATAGCAAACTTAATTTGTATTTGTGATCTTTTAAAGAAATAAAACAAAATCGATTAAAATTTTACTCTCCATCCATTCCTCTGGAAAAGTCGCTCCCCATCACAGAGACTTGCAGTAATGAAACTCATTTCGCTTAGATAGTTGCATCACTTTTTATCTTCGCAGTTAATTAAGTCTGAGTATTAATTTATTTCTTCTAGGAAGAATTCACTTTAATTCCGATTTTGAAATATCATCCGTTCCTCTTTTAAATATTGAAGCGTTAAGTTTTATTTGGACGTCTTAGTTCTGTCATTCTAAACATCTAAAACATGCAACTTTTGTATTTTTAAAGTTGAAAAGTACTAATTAATTATAGTAAAAATTAACTTATTTTAACGAATCAGTTTTACATAATATATAATGCATTTTATTATACATAAACAAATGAATTACATTATATTGTTACGAACTTGGAATGTCGCCTCCCAGCAATGTTAGCCCTAGTGTTGAGAAGGGACATTTACAGATGTTCTTACTAGCTATCGGAGGCAAGTCAAGACAACACCCCTGATTTTGGCGACAAACTTGGAGACCATTTTGGAGACAAAATGAAGGTCCTCAAAATACTAGAATTTTCTCGATATTTCTATTAGGAGCGGAGATATACAGAATGTACGAGACGATTCCATGTGACGTCACGCCCTGTCGGGAAGACTATAAATACCGCAGTCACTGAACGTCTGGAAACGTGTATTGATCGACTGGGATCGTCTATGGAGTGCAAACGCCTTCGGAATCTCTCTTTGGAGTCTTGTTCACATTGCGAGTTGGTCAGCTGTTAGACGCTGAGCTCTTTTGGTCGTGCTATTGCTGTTATTGTTATTGAATGCTGTCTGCTTGTTATGAAAGTGCTGTGTTTCTTGTTACTTACACTTCGTGTTTTCGAGAATATTCGTTGAATAAAGCATCATTCTCCATTTTCCTGTTTGTTGGACTGTTTTCACCGTACACCCACAGAATTTGTGTAACAATATGGATTGCAAATGCATAAATATTTGAAATGAATAGTTGGACACGCGCAGATAGCAGAATTAGTCTGAAAGTAAACTTGGGATCATATAAAGTGAAAATATTTTGACAAACTTCCAGGATCCATTTTATACAGGGTGTCCTCTAAACTTGAACCAACAGCTAATTTCCAAATCCTTAGAGATAGGCATATACTTCCAATTGGAGAAAATGCTTAAATGACATAAAGTATTATATTTTATGTTGTTTGAGCCAATAAATGTATTGATGAAAAAATTAAGTCTAAATATTTATACAGTCCCCCGACCTGTTAATCACATTTAGTAAAATATTCTTGACACATTAACATTTTAAACAAAAAAAACTTCCACTATGTTGCTGCTAAAACTGACCGAGTTAAGAAGCTTGGACTACTGCTGTTTCAAACGATTTTAGACAATTTCAATGGCCGCCTCGAAGAAGATGCTCCAATCAACGCGCAGCACTTGCTCAACACAGTCGCTGATTCATTTAAAATTACGAAATTAAAAAAAACAAACATTTTTTTAGATTTTCGTTTTCATTTTTTTACACCTCGGCAGAAATAAAAAATAGCCAAATATGGAATTTTTAAAGGCAAAATTCATAACAAACAACATTTATCTAGACAGAAATGCTATAAATATCCAGTATGCATGAGAATACCAAATGAAGAAAAATATTCCTTTTTCGAAATATATGACACCCCTCCCCCCTTTAAGTGTTTCGTTTTATTGCGAAAATTTAAAATTTAATTTAACTTCAAAACTACTCGTATGAATAAGGTGAAAATTTGCATGGGCTTCTAAAATAGCCTTCTGCGTCGATTTCTGTTCAAATTTATAAGTCTTGATATCCAAAACTTTTAAGCATCAAATTTAATAAAATATTTCATGCGCTCAAAATTGTTTTAAAATCAAAAGTATAAGTGTAGAATACTTAATACTATAACAGCAAAAAATTCTAGGTCAATAACTATATTATTTCTCAAGATACAAATAAACATTCAAAATTTTACTTTTACATTAGACTCAGAAATTTATTTGCTTATAATTTCGAAACGAATAGAGCTAGGATGATGAAATTTAGTATCTGAAAATAACTTTGGCTGCACTTTTGAAATTCTTTGACAAAAATGTGTGTTGCCATTGCAAATTTTGAAGTTAGTGCAATACTAAATATGTAGACGACCCCTTATGAAATGTTTAGACTTGGAATCTTTTAGTAGACGTTATTTTCTACAAATTGATAACTTTAGTTTTAAGGTATATTGTACGACGGCAGAATAATGTAACGACCCAGTAGTTAGATAGATAGTGAGTAGACTAGTTTGCAGGGAGGGGATTGACTCTCTGAAGAACATGTTTCTCTCCGTGGTGTGATAAACTCTTCTCCCAAATATATACAAGTAAATCGAGTAGACACTCTTTTCATGACTTCTGCAGGCATGGAAGGCATGCAAAGTGCAGACACCGACAGAACTCGAATCAGGCGCTGCAGACATGGACAGAAGAAAGGGACATGGACTTTGTTCATCGGTTGAAGACTCTGTTTTTGTGTTACTATCAAGTTTAGTGTAGGGGTTTTAATATTGTTACAAAACTATAATATCGCTTCCCTGCCATGTTAATCTTACGGCTGGAAAGAGAGATTTACAGGGATTCGTATTGGATTGAAGTCAATGACCCCCGACCTTGGCGACTTAGCAACAAATTTGGCGGCTTTGGCGAGAACGTGAAGGTTCTAGAAAATACAAGAATTATCGCTCTATCTCTATCAGGAACTGATATACGGAGATTCTTCTGGAATGTTACATGAGACGTTACGCCCTGTCGGAAAACTATAAATATCGTAGGTGCCCAAGTGAGGGAATAATCTCTTTGTAGTTTTCTTCGCACTGCGAGTTGGTTAACTGCTAGACGCTGCGCGCTATTGATAGTGCTGTTCTTGTTGCTAATTTGTGCAAATGCTGTTTTTCTTGTTACCTATGTTTCGTGTTTTCTGGAATATTCGGGAATAAAGAGTCGCTTTCCATTATTCCGCTTGTTCGATTACTTTCACCGTACACTCACCGGACGATTTTTGTAAGAATATTAATCGTCGTATAAAATTTCTAGCTGTGTGTTTGTATTACCTGTCTACAGTTTGAATATCTATGTTTAAGTTTTCAACTTTACATAGGGGTTGCTACTCAATTTATTCCAATTACAAGTGAAGAAAGGAGCAGAGTACTCATTAGGGTGGGCCGAAAAAACCTTTTTGTTAGAAATCGATTTTGGCATAGTGCGGAAAAGTTGTGCAATAGATCTGTTAAAACCCTCCAAAAATTTCCTCAATTTCGTTTAATATTTAGATACGCCCCTTTGACATTGAAAAAACAGAAAAAAAAAGAGAAAAATCGTTTTTGCTAAAAAAATATATTTTGAAAAAAATTCCAATATTTTTACTGGCATACAATGAATATGTTACATAATGGGTCAGTTTGAACCCACAAAAAATTTTATCAATTTCTCTCAATATTTAACCGCGCCCCTCTGACACGAAAAATTGGAGAAAAATGAAAAAATATCGGATTTTCTAAAAAACTGTACTATAAAAATTATTTTTCGAAATTAGTATTGACATTAAATGATTAATTAAATAGTACTATATATAATAATAATTCTATAATTATTACGTAATTTATATTTTATTCAATTTTTTTTTACGAAATTAATACCAGCATATTTTTTCTTGAATTACACGCAGATAGAATACAGATTAGAACAAAAATCTACAAATTTTAAATGTATACAATACCTCATGCATATTGAATATTAGGTGTTAGAACAATATTGTTCCTTGTTGTCAAACGTTGGAAGTTCCTTCCTTACTTGAAGTTTGGCACGAATATATCCATCTCTTGCAGTCTCACCACAAACTTTCATTGCAGCTTCAGATATTAGTTTAACACATCGTTCAACAGATTGCGTGTGGCATAGAAATTCCTCGAAAGCTAGTACTGGAAACTGTTCTTCTTTGCACATTTCTTTCAAGTCTTTGCCCTTTATATGCATTGTAAGAAGTGGCTCTGTTACAAGATAGTTTGACCAATAAATTAAATCAATATAATCGGCTGCTTCGATTTTGAGTTTTGGAAGCTTGAACAAATTCAAACCACCCGAGCTCTTCGTCTTTTTTTCTCTGGCGCCGAGAATATGCCTAACTGCTAATTCCCGAATGTGCTTTCTAGAATCATGTAGCATTGTTATAACAGGTGTTCGGGATGCGCAAAATATGCATTATTTGAGAATACTTTGTAAATAATTTGCTTAACATTGTTTGGAAGCTGCCTTGCAAGGGAAATCATTTTCCAGAAATGTTGGTCACCTTACTGGCAATTCGATTTCATTTTTTTTATCTCAAACCACATTGGAGCATAAACCAGCATTACATACTTCACGAGTATTATGAGATTCTGTGATGGACATGGAGTGCCAATGTATAACCGTAACAAATGGTTTGCGGGGATCAGCCATCGTGCATGACTGAGTTTACCTGGGCTATTGTCAGTCACGCTAGAAGAGCAACTACCATCTTTTATGGCAAGACAGATGCGATACAAATATTGTTGGTCAGTACTTAGTTTTTTGATATCTTTCAGATCCAAAGGCTGAAGAGTACAGTCAATTTGATCAAATTTGACAACTGGATTTTTTCACATTCTTTTAGAAGCAATCCAATACATCCAGAATATGAATATGGTCCCTTTCTGCAACCGTCCATTTCCAGAATGAGGTGCCTTAGTGGCAACTCATTACTATGTAGCATAGATATATTCCATTGTAATGGTCTTCCAATGTATGTCTCAAGCAAACGTATTACTCTTTCTTTCCATCCCGTATTCACATTTGCTCCGTCACATCCGATAACCGATAGGTTCTGCAAACTCATATTATACGTTTTTGTAAATTTCATAATATCTTGGGCATACATCTTTTGCACTTTCACCAGCAGTTAATGATATATGACAACTGGTACTTGCAACCTGGTTCCTCTATTAATGCTACATGCGCTTCTGATGTTAAGGATAGGTTATATATATATGCTAGGTTTTATTTGCATGCGTGCATATTTTTAAATCAGCGAATTGATTGAATTTTAGGTGGGTTCTAATTAATGCATTACGTAATATTTCCGAAATATTCTAGTACTAATTTCAAAATTACTTTTCAAATTATTATTTCTTTCAAAAAAACCCAATTTTTCTTCTTTTTCTCAATTTTTTAATGTCAGAGGGGCGCAGCTAAATATTGGGCGAAATTAATAAAAGTTTTTGAGGGTTCTATCTGATGCATTGGGTAACATTTCCGCTGTATGCCAGAACTAATTTCGAAATTATTTTCAAAATATATTTTTTTGGAAAAAAATAGATTTTTGTCTTTTTTTCATTTTTTTAATACCAAAGGGGCGCGGCTAAATATTAAAAGAAATTGATGAAAGTTTTGGAGGGTTTAACAGATCTATTGCACAACTTTCCCGCACTATGCCAAAATCGATTTCTAAAAAAAAAGTTTTTTCCGCCCACCTAGTACCCATCCAGCACAGTCTTAATTTAGAAAAAGCAATATAGACACATTTTTAGCCTATCGATTACGTTATAATATTAAAACCTGATGCGAAACAGAGAGAGAGATTACATTTTTTATTAGTCATTTTAATAGAATAATAAATACGTGAACATTAACAGGAAAATTGCCTGATGACGTGACCTGATTAAATTCTCCGATAATTATTGAGCAAAATTACGTGACCGAAAACATAAATATTTTGTTCATCAATGCCAAAAGAAAAGTGAATCATATTTCCTTTAACGTAGATAAGAAAAAAAAATGACGCGAAATTCCCTTCTTTTCATATCCGAACAAGTGGATCGATTCTTATAGAATATGTCCAAGAGTATTCTATCAACCTATGAATTACTGTGTTGTCCAGTTTGACAACTTGATTAATGGGTATATGGCAAAGAATGCACAGTACTTTGAGTGGATGTAGATTTGACAGCAGGTCAGAAAGATCAAATAAGGAAACTGCTCATCAAAAATGAGACATAAAGAAGGTCAGGAGATAAATAGGATATCGATAATTGAGAGTCGCAATATCTTTTTACCTTGCAGCGTATTTCCACTTGTGGCCAGAGACTCCAAATGTGCTGCCGCAGTTGAATCCAAGCCATCCCCACCTAAAATATTAATGAAAAATCAAAGTGAATCATTTTGATATTAATTCTTCTAAATAAGAAAATGATTTAGGAAAAATTAACGTTGATAAACGAGAAATTAACGCAAAAACATAACTATAGCTTGAGCAATGAGTTGACTATTTGTTTTGGAAAGTCTCGTGTGGATGAACTGGATTAAATAATAGACTTTTCAATTTACCCGTTTAAATCCAAATTAATTTAAAACATGGATCTCAATAAATTTTTGTTAATTATATTGAAAACATCCAGATGAAAATAAATTAAGTTAAAAGTGGAATAAATTGAATCCCCCCCAAAAAAAATGAAGGTGTCATTTTTTAAATTTTTTTAGAAAAAAATATTTTAAAAAATCCGTAGAAAATCATTTCAAAATACTTTATTGCATAAATATCAGAGAATTTTAAAATATAGTAAAATATCAAAAAGTAAAGCTTACTTTCTAATTGCCTTACTTGAATTACCTCAAACATTAAAAGAAAAATCAAATAACGACATCTTGATTTACCTGGTGGTGTATGAATTGTTAAGGAGTTTGGCCTATTGACTTGCTAGACAACAATGAAATTCGATTTGTTTAGCCACAGAAGTGAAAATGTAACTGTCCACAAATGATGACGCCGGGGGTTAATGGGTTAAATAATAAACCTTTCAATTTGTTTTTTTTTATATTTATCATTCTTTTAATAGTAATATTCTGCACTGATCTAAATTTATCGATTTATTTACTCTTGCTATTTTATTTACTTATTCTTATTTTCTGGGCCATGGCTCTTGATTAAAATTTACCATTTTTTGAATAAGGTCACGGTGACCTACTGGTAGGGCCTCGGCACCAGGTTCTAAGCCAGATTCCATCAGATATTCACCGTGTTTTTGGACCTTGTGCAAGTTAAATTTGATATCGAGGATCGAAAATGCTTCCACAGGTGTGGCGTGGAAGTTTGGTAAAGGGGTACCAGCTCAGGTTCCATCCTCGTCATCTGATCACGTTTAAAAATGACGAGGTCCGTCCCAATACGGCCCTCGTGCTGCTTCAAAACGGATGATAACGTGACTAAAACATAACTAAACTAAATTAAAATTCGGTTCAATATTATTTCCATTTTTTTGTGGTTTTTAAATTCTTCGTTATAAAATTTTAAGACATTTTACCTAATTGGAGTGGGAATTATAAGGAATACGATCAAAATTTAACGAGTTTGTAAAGGTTTCTTAAAATTGACTGAGAGATTAAATTATACATTGCAATATAGTCTAGAATGTGGATGTGTCTGTTAGTAATAGGTACCGGGCCTATTGAAACATTGGTAAGTTCAGATGAAGTGGAAGCGTGTCATTATGCTTTGTTAAATTGTTCTGAATTTGATCTAAATGTATTAAAAAAAGGCTGATATATTTGAATAGAATTTAGTTCTAAGTATCGATAATCGTTATTATGTAAAATATTTGTGATTAAAACGAAAATTGCGTAGAGTTCCAAGTTAGAAACTTTATTCCATAAAAAAAAAACCCGTTAAACATGACTTCGAGGACAAAACATCCTCCTGCTAATGTGGCGCGGAAATATGGATAAGGGGCTACAGTCTCAGGTGTCGACCTCTTCATCTGACTAGGGTTCAAAATGACAAGATCCGCTCCCAAATTTCCTTCGCGCTGTTTCAAAATAGGACTTTAATATCTCTACTAATAATACAGGAGAATGTGTGTGTGTGTGCGCTCGCGCGCGCGCGAGTGCGTGCGTGTGTGTTAGAGCTCTACAGGCCAGATCGCTGAACCTATCGCTACAACATTTGGCACAAACTTTGGAGGGTGGGAATGTGCATCTCGGAGCCCTTTTTTGAAATTTTAATTAGGATTTTAATTAATTAAAAATTAAGCGAAATTTTGGCGTTTTTCCTTAATAACATTCTTAAATATTACAGTACAGACATTATTTTTACACCATCTGAAAATTTAAAAAATATCTTTCCAATCATATCAACTAAGTTGTGATACGATTTTTTTTCGCTAATTTTAATAATTTTTAAAAAATATATTTTGGCATAATTTACAACAATACTTTTTATTGATGTAACGCAATTCAAGCCGTTTTCATAGTTTAAACAAATATTTATTTCCATGTTTCTCTTCCATTGTTTAAAGCTAAGAAAATATCTTAATATTTAATGAAATGTTTTAATCAGCATATTTTCATCTAAAAATTCTAAAATCTAAATTTTCATCTAAAATTTCATTCTAAAATGCTGCTGGACGTAAAATGTGCCTCGACATTTTAAAGTTAAAATCAAGTGCATATTTTGTAAGAGGAATAAGCGAGTGAAGTTGATGCCGACAACGGGCAATTGTATGCTATATGACACAAACAGTTACTCGACTCCATTAGGGACGTTCATTCAGACAACGAACAGAATAGGTGCAAGTCTACTGAAAGAACATGGGTTAAATGACTCTAACAATTTGAAATTTAAAATTACTTTATTAAGGGAACCATGGATATCAATTTATGCATAACAGATTCAGTTGAAATTATATTCGCGGCGGACAAGCTGGTCGCCAAAGGCGGCTAGTAATTAATATAAATGAAATTTTTACAGTCCTAATCTGCGTAGTAATACGTATTTCATCATACACAGGTGATGCAATTTTCTACTTACAGCAAACTTGATTTACAATTGACTATAATAAATTTATTAGAAATGATTAGTTTGAAAGTTTGCATATATTATGACTCATGAAAGTGTTATCTTTGAGTAGTAACGATTAATCACCTTTTCCACAATTTTACAGCTCATTCATTTTATAAAAGAGTGCTAAGAAAACGAAGAAACAGGCAAGAATAAATAATTATAACAAATAAATATATGACATCAACTTAATGAAAGTGAAACTCTGCCAATGAATAATTCATGCTTTTCTTAAAATATTCCTGAAAAGAATTTTCTTCTAACGTCCAAATATGCAAAAAAATACTTATAATTCCAGGGAAAATTTTTTGCATAAGAATTAACTAAAATGCGAGTTAGATGGGATTATAAATTGAGGAGACTTCATGTTTTCACAAGTAAGAAGCCCTACAGCTTAAGTGAAGGATTGCTTAGACAAATCATCTATTGAGAAGAGAAAAACTTCAAATTTTGTGATTTTCTTTTGCAAAGGTTTTACGTGCATAAAACGTATAGATTTGAGTAGATGAAACAGTTTTACAAAGATAATCGATATCACTACAAAAAAAAGAAAAGAAAAGAGAACACTGAATAGTTAAATAAGGTTAAAATATTTTAGAAAACAATGGCTCCAAAACTGAAGCTCATTCTCTTAATTTCTTACGAAATACAATTAATTGTTAACGCCTTTGTCTCAAATCGTCTTGACGTGAATATGTCATAATTTTCAAGTAATAGGGATACTCTAGGAATTAAAAAGAAATAATTGGGGCATTCTGAACACTGAAACAGCTTATGCCTATTCTGTAATCAAGCGGTTTTATTTTACTTCACTTGATTTATGTTTGTAAAGATGCAATATTTTAACCAGTGTAGGCTCGTGAGCTCAGAAACGATGTGGACTGCAAGATAATATTTATCAAGAGAATACGTGTTTAGAAAGCTACTTTATCTTTCAATAGGCCAAATTTTTTTATTCCAAAACCAGATATGAAATTTCCTGCTTTTCAAACAAATTAAATAACCAGCATATATGACATTTACTACTAGTTTTACTAACAGAAAATTAAGTGAATGTTGATCTGACCATTCAGCTGAAGAAAGGAGAAAAAAACAGAGCTCCACATACACATTTCCCTCCCCGCCCACTTCACTCGATAACACTCTTCCAAAAATGAATATCTTCTTCAAAAGAAATCTATCCTTCTATCAAGAGAAAGCAAATAATCACTCAACCAGATGTGTTTCTGTCGACCCAACACAAACCGAAATCAAAACCATAAAAGCCAATGAGATTGCCACTTTGTGTGGGAATGAGGAAAAAAAGAAAAATAAATTAAAAAGAGCATCTTTTTCTCGTTCAGTTGGCTCCGTGCCAGCCACAGCTGCTTTCCCGGCAGCCCATAGCCCGTCTAACTTAAAGGGAGAAAGGGTTGCTTTTTCTCTCCGGATTTTCTGCGCAGTGAACGAATGTTTTTTAGGGGGAAGAGTACTTTGCAGCTAGGACCTGCTCCTCTCTTACATGTTGATTCATTTTTTGTCTTCTTTCCAATTTTTTATTACTTTTTTGCATTTCTGTAAGTCATGGAACTTTGAGAGTGATTAAAAACGAAAATACAAGTTTAAAAAATTTTCAGGAGTGCTGCAGCTCTGCAGCTCTAATGGACGAGCCGCCACTGATTTTAACCCTTTATTTACCGAATTAACTTACCAGCAACTTTTAAATTTCATTTTATTTTAAATACGTTTTAATGAAGAATAACCACAAGAACGATGAAAAAACTTTTTAATTAAATAAAACAACTTAATTAATTTGATTAATAATTAAAAAATTAAATTTTTGCCTTCATTTGCCATCTACTGCTAGCTGTCGGAGCTACAATCATCGTTCATTTTACTGGAAGTATGTTTTTAAGTCTTCTATGGCGGGAAATTTTGTAAGCATTTTTCCATTCAATGAGAAAAGAAACATTTTATTTATAAGGTAACTTCAACTTTAAATGCAACAAACAATATAGAATTTTAAAATACCGTTGCAGTTTAGCATCGTCACATGTTAGAGAAACAAGAACGGAAAAGTTCTTGGCTTGCCCTGTGCTTTTTCTTCTTTCGGATTCGAGAAAATAGAATACACTATTAATTTTTACCTTGTCTCATTATGTCGCCAAGAGCAGACTGTTTCGATGAGAAGATATTGGATAGTTGAAACTTATGGCTCGAAGAAGATACTTAGAGTGAGCAGAGTGGCCATTTATTTCAATCACAAAATGACCTTCAGGAAAGTCTGGTTACAAGGTCAAGGATTTCTTAGAAAGTAATACCCAGCAGTACTTGATGCCAAAGGCATTTCTGCAGGATTAGGTATACACACATCTTTAAAAAATTTAGCACTGCTTTTTATTAATCCGAAATTCTTCATTTCAATGCCAATTATTAAATTGTCTGTATTTTAAATATGTTAATTAACCAGCATTTCATATCTTGTATATGAAGCGTTATTTTTTTTATTAGATTTAGGCTTGAGTTCACATGACTATTCGATAGATTCATGTTTCTGAGTCTTCCATTCCTTAACTTAAATCAAATGAGTATATTAAAAACTAATATACAGTAGTATTTAATTCTCTCTAAATGCATTAAATACGACACTTTTTTTTCTTTGCATACTTCAAAAGATTTCATTCTTATGATTTTTATACAAACTGATTTTTAGAAAATTAACGATGCATTTTTATAAGTGATTTAAAAGAAAAGTAATAAAAAATAAAATTAAATACATAATTTGCATTATACCAGAAGAGTTTCCTTCAGAATAATATCAGAGCGAAATTGCTGAAAAATAATATATCAAAGAAACACAAAACGGGAGTTAAGAAAATGAACACCTATTGCAAAACATTAATCTCGAACTGCATTAATGGCAGATCTGTCAGTGCATATTTTGGGATACGTGAACATCACTTTCTAACCTCTAGGGCATCACTTTGCAATGAGCAATAATTTTTCGACGCTTTTCTGTACTTGTTCCCTGCTGATCCGTCCATTTTTTTTTTATTATTTTTTTTATTAACACCCACCCCGACCCTCATTTCTCTCGAGATCAAATCTGCCTTTGATAATATGGACTGGTCCATTCTTTTTAAATTATTTGATGGCTACGGGGTTCCTCGTTTTTACAAGAATTTTATATTTTACTATTTGAAAGACAGAACTATGTCGTATGTTAAGGATGTTTTAAAGATAGGCAAAGAATATTGTAAGGGATGTCCGCAGGGATCTGTAATAGGCCCAACAATCTGGAATTTTTATGTAAACAGCGTTTTATCACTTGAAGGACAAAATATATATTTACAAGCAGTTGCGGACGACCTGGCACTGGTCACCTGGGGTAGAACCAGGAGACTTCTGGAGAATAACACCAACTCATTTTTAATTATTCTGTCAGAAAATCTGAGAACCCTGGAGCTAGGACTTTCTCCAGAAAAGTGTCAGGCCCTGACCTACAGAGCCTTGAGCTCCTATGGTCCTGAAAAGGCAACCGTGCTCAAAAGACTTCCAATTTTTTATATTAATAATAATACCATCAAAAAGGCAAACAGTATTAAATATCTGGGAATCCATATAGACCATAGATTAAATTGGTCCATTCACATACAAAATTTACATTCACGAGCAATGATTTTGACAAAAAATTTTAACCAAGTAATCGAGAGTAATTGGAGTGTAGACAAGAACCTTATTAGGCACTGGTACACTGCAGTTATCGAAAAAATCATTAATGTTCGGTGCCGGGGTTTGGGAAGGCTCCCTGAGCAAACCACAAATAGATCATCTACACTCCACTCAACGAGTCTTTTTAATTAAACTTACTAGGTGTTATCTAACGATTTCCAACAATGTCCTGACTAGTATTCTCCCGCTCCATATTGTGGCTAAGGCGCTCTGTTTAAAATTTCAGATCTGGGTGATGCGCTCAACAGAAGCTCAAGATATTCTCAATATTGAAAATCTAGATAAATTTATTAATATTTCCGAAATTCCGCTTGAAAACAAATTAATAGAGCTAACCGAGACAAAAGGCGAACATATTTATGATGTGCAAATGGACAGACCCAGGATCAATAGTGGGACTGAAATCGCCGCGTGCATATTTAAAAATAATAACTGGCATACAAAAGTTAAGTAACATTTTGTAAAATGCGAGAAATTTGCAATTAATACGAAAACTATGTTTCGAAATCAGTTCTGGAGAATCGTGTGACATTCAATAGAGTATCATATACATATTACAGTGAAGATTCGGTCACGAGGGCAATTAGGGGAACCACCGGAAAGGGATGAAGGCGAAAATGGAGTTTCACCCATCCTGTTTCACAGAAAGCGGATAACGAGATGTAACTTTTATCAATGGTTATGGTTTAATGTGCATAATATTTACATGCATTTTCGTAAGCATAGCACAAATATTCGGGAAGATATAAATGTTTCTTTAAAAAAATCCCAAATTTTTCCGCATGTGTTTTGCTTATAACATGCAGAGTTTTCATTCATTTTATTCGAAATTTGCAGAACACTTGACAATATGTTACAGAAGTATTGTATTAAAGTTTGAAGTATATACATTTAATATTACAGGAAATATGAGTGTTTGTACTAAATAATTTTTTACTGCGCATGTGCGAGACGCAGCGGAATTTTTCTTTCATACCTTCAAAGTCAGATATATAGAGCAACTGTAAAAAAAATTCCAGTTGAATCCCATTAAAATTGAGAAAGCTGTCGGCTTTTTAGTGAGGTGAATTTCAATTTCTCTTTAAGAGAAGCTAAATGATGAGGGTTCTTGCACAAGCTGATATTTTTTAAACTTTAATCTTCGAAAGGTATTCGAGAAAATGCAATTTAAATAATGTATTTAGTTTATATGTGTTCATGGTATTCAGGATATTCAATTTTACTAAAATTCAATGTTATTGTTGGAAGATTCAAATTTAAAAAATGTGCAAATTTCGAATAATTTGAATGAAAACTCTGCATGTTAAAAGCAAAAAAAAACGCGGAAAAATTTGGGATTTTTTAAAGAAACATTTATATCTTCCCGAATATTTGTGTTATGCTTACGAAAATGCATGTAAATATTATGCACATTAAACCATAACCATTGATAAAAGTTACATCTCGTTATCAGCTTTCTGTGAAACAGGATGGGTGAAACTCCATTTTCGCCTTCATCCCTTTCTGGTGGTCCCCCTAATTGCCCTCGTGACCGAATCTTCACTGTAATATATATATGATACTCTACTGAATGTCACACGATTCTCCAGAACTGATTTTGAAACATAGTTTTCGTATTAATTGCAAATTTCTCGCATTTTACGAAATGTTCCTTAACTTTTGTATGCCAGTGTATATCAACAAAAGAATATCCATTCCGATTGGGCAATTTCAACACAGTCTTCCAGGCCGAGCTGGCTGCAGTTGATTTTTCCGCTGGCTGGGCTCTAAGAAATAATGCTGAAATCAATATATTTACAGATAGCCATTCTTCAATAGACGCCATTAAAAGCGCAAAGCCTACATATGAATTTCTTAACAATATTTATTCTTAACGCAAGGCAGTTGATCAGCGTGATCGGGTGAAGGCGCATGCCGGTAACCCAGGTAATGAGCATGCTGTCCGCCAAGCCAAATTGGCCACGAAAACGGGGCTACAACTGAACTACCCAGCCTCTTATTCATACGTTAAATTAAAAATTAATAAATATATTATGGGAAATTGGGAAGACTGTTGGAAAAAATAATAATCAAATTCATTACTTAGAGTCAGAACTTATGTGGACAAGGTGGATAGAAAGCCTTTAATTAGAAATAAATTTTCAATTTACTTTTTGAGCGCGCAAGGTCCTTTTCCGCACTATCTGCACAGATTTAATTTGTTGGATTCCCCAAAAAATTAATCAAATCATTTCACTTTTGGCTGCTCACTCACTAAAGACTACCATCTCAAAAGGCCTGTAGATGCTCACAAACCAACATGGTTTATAGGTTTACTAGAAAACAAACCAGCCACAAGAAAACTAATGGAGGCTTTCACTATCAGTGAATCAATCTGCGCAAGAATTAGGGATGAATCTTGAGTTGCTGTCTCAATCTTTCCTTAATTTCTCCTCAAAAGTTTTGAAGGTTTTAAAATTCCTTTGAGTTTTAATTAACATAGTTTTAACTTGGGTTTTTAGAGTTATTATTATTATTATTTACCATTGTGAAACATCATTTTTTTTATCTATATATTTAAGGAAAAATCTTTGTATTTAAATTAAACTTGACATTGGGGAAATTGGCCATGGAAAATGGGATCTCTGGAGATCCCATTTTCAATGGCGACGTTCTGCTGTTGCTCTTGTCTTGTTTTAATCTTTACATAATATTGACAACTTTTAACTAGAATGTTTTTAATTATTTTATAGGTTTTATCTCAGGAACCCCCGTAATAATGCATTTTCAGGGGCATTTTCTAAACTTTTTTCTGAAATTTTAATTGATTTGGTTACCAGATTTGATAGGTCTATCATCTAAGGATCCCTCTGTTGATGTGAAAGGGATGATGATGGTTTTTAGCATATACCACAGTTTTTAAGAAAGTGTTTTTGATTTGGTTGACATGGTATGGAGTGTTCTTGTCGATTTTTTTTCCTTTTGCTTGTTAAGGTTTGATTTTATTGTTGATCTGATTTTTTTAAGGTGTTTAAATCTATGTTCAGAGCGCTGTGTCCAGAGGTCTAAGATACTCCTGTTATTATGGAAGTGTTATTTAGTGTTTTATTTATTAGTTTTAGATTTTTATGTTTCACTTTTTTCTTATTATTTTTTTACTGTATATTATTCTTGGCTATTTCATTTGCTGTTATGCTATTATTAGCTTTACTTCTTTGCCCTAACAGATTTTGAGCATTTTATGCATGTTGTAGTTTTTGTTGTTACTTGTGGTTTTATATATTAAGTGAGAGTATTTCCATTGTAATCAAGTACTCCCCACACTAGGTAGGTTGAGCATTTGTGACCAGTCTTTCTCCCCACTTGTGTGGGTGAACAACTGTGTTTTATAACTCAATCTGTTTTAATTCACTGCCCCTGTTCAGGGCATAGTGTGTAAAATAAATTTAACTTGTTGTCTCCCCGTCGACCTTTGTAGGCATTGCACCCATTTGTGTAGGCTGGTCGGTGTGGGTGTAAAACAAAAAACCCACCCAGACCCAACCTACGCGGAAGGGTGTAAAGCCAGAGATCTGTCCAATGTATTTCTTTCTTATAGCGTCATTTTCTTTATGCATTTCATCTTTTTAATTTATTTACTAGCCGTTTTTGGTGACCAGCTTGTTTGCCTGGAATTTGGATCGCCTGGCTGTTAAACTGTTAATACGAAATGCTTAACTACTCAATATTTCATCATTGTTGTTTGAAGAGGTTAAAAAATTTAATTTGACGAAGACCGAAGTTTATGCGACGATAAGTTACCTATTTCTAACTACGATTTCAAAATAAAGCATTTTAATATTAAGTATATTGATTTAAATATCATCAAATAGAAAATTTTAAAAGCGAAAAATTAACAGGTGAGAATAGTTGTAAAATATATGCGATATCATATATATTTGAATACAACAATGAAAAATATTATTGCAAATCATGAAGAAAAAACATTTGAAAACATTTCTTGAAATTATTGGAGTACCGTACGGCATTAAATTGGTTTCATTAAAATATCATGTTTTCAGTTATATAATGGTGTAAAAACCATGTTTGTGCGATATTCTCGGGAGTTATCGGAGGAAAACACTAAACTCTCATTTAATTTTTAAATAATTAAAATTTCAAAAAAATAGCTCTCAGATGCACATTCTCACCCTCCAAAGTATATTTGCGACAAATTTAGTAGCTCTAGGTCCAACTGTCTGCACTTAGAGCGCCAACAGACATACAGCCGCTTTTATTGCTAATAGAGCTTTATTTTCGTTAACTCAACTCTTAGGGTGGAAAAGTAAGAATACGTTATGAAAAACGAAACACAGGATTTTTAAAAATTTTGTTGCAAAAATGTAATGTTGCTTTCCTGCCTCACTAGTCGTATGTTTGGGAAAAGAGTTTTACAGGGGTAAGTATGGGCGAGTCTGGATCACTGACCTTAGCGACGAACTTGGCGACCATTTTGGCGACTTGGTAATAAATTGATGATTCCAGAAAAAGCTACCCTTCTCTCGATATCTCTATTAGGAAAAAAAATGCGCTTGAATGCACGAGAAAACTCCATGTGACGTCACGGCCTATCGGGGAGAGTATATAAGGGCCGCGCTTGGATCAGATAGGAGAGTGTGTTGATCGACTGGAACGACTTTGGAGTTTCGTCTGCAGTGCGAGCTAGAAAGCTGGTGAGCTGAGCGCTATTGAAAGTGCTGTTATTGTCGTTATTAGTGATTTGCTGACTATTTATGTTGCTGAATCTCAAAGTGCTGAACTATTATTACCTGTGAATTGTTGTCTGTTTACGTTGCTAATCTGTACAAGATCTATTGTTTCCTGTTACCTGTGGTACGGTTTTCCTGCATATTTGTGAATAAACTTTCATTATCCTGCGTGTTGGACTATTTACACCATACACCCACAGAAAGAGTTTTGTAAAAATATGTAGGGCTCCAGCTCTAATGTACAAGCTGCCACTAGTAATAGTTTAAAGTGAATGAATATATTGAAGGACGTTTCTTTAGTTTTTCTCAATTTTGTATGGTTAATACTAATGCTATTGCGGACTGTTAATTTCAATGCATAATGTTCATAAATGACAAAAACCTTCTATTCTTTTGAAACTGTTATATCTAATATAAAAGTTCGTTTGAACTAAACATTAGAAATATTTTAAAAATAACTACTTAATATTCGAAATATTTTTTGCACAAATATCACCAATAATATCCCACTTTTTTACTCTCTTTTTTTAAAATTTTTGATGTGAAGTTTCAATTACATGTTATGTGTGTCATATGTACCGAAAAAAAAGAAAAAATAAAGGAAAGAAAAAAAAATGAATTTTTATCAAAAGTTCTAAATAATCACTAAAACACTATAGTTTCCCTTCTATCCCCTTTTTAAATTTTGGAGAAGTATTTCACGGCCAAATACCTCTTTGCATGTCATCTGTCACTATTTTCACAACAGGGCAGATAAGTAGAAAAAAAGTTTAAAAATGGAATTCTTTGTTTGATAGAATTCGTCGTGTCATCTATTCGCAATTCTTTTTCCAATGAATTTTTAATCTCTGTAGAAACATTTCAAAAAATCCAACTATCAATACTTCAAAGATAAAGACTTCAAAGCTCCTGAATTCAGCATTTTTTTCTAGCTGTTATTATTATTATTATTACTTTCTCTTATACGAAGTACAGAAGGAGAAAGTATTGCAATCATCAAAAGACTCGACCTCGATATTTTGATAAATCTCCACTACTCTTCCCAGAATGAAAAACCCAACCGTTTTTGGAATTACGCCTGTCTATCGGTCGGTTTGTCTGCGAACATGATAACTCAGAAACAGAAGGAACTTGAGAAATTAAATTTCGGATGTGGTCTTTGCACCAAATATTGAAGGTTTGCTAAATCCATCAACGGGCTGACTGTCTGTCGGTCTGTATAATCGCATACTTGTTTAACTCCATACACATGCGTAGTGGTAGAAATGCCTGTGCAAAGAAGGGACACTCCGAAAACTTGGCAGTTTGCCAAAAACCAATTCCTGCGGCGAGATTTTGTAAGGAAGCAAACAATTAGGGCGTCTCATTTTACTGACACACTGGAAGCAATCTCTGCGCATGCGCAAGCTATTCAACTAGCAAGCTATTCTCCTGTTTTCTTCTCCGCACGTGGAACTCGCATTGCTAGAGTTTGATAAAAAAAAAATATTGCGAAGTTTTAATACATACGCATCTTTTTGAATATGATTATTCACCTCAATATTTTACTATCACTATAATATCTACAATGAAAAACCTTCTGATAGTCATTGCATTCTGGGTTACAGTTGGTTCGAACTTTTTATCAACGCAGGGGAAGAGAAATGACAAATGTTTGAAAAGTATACGATAAAGTTTAGGGGAGGCCACTCCCGCTGGTTTTTTGTTATATTGATGAATACTTTGAGTAAACTCTTACCAGTGTACTAAACATTTCTGTACAAAAAAAAAGTGTTAGACATAGTTCTTATTATTCTCTCTTGTTTTTCGTATTCAAAACATATTTTTCTTGCACCTGTATGTCCTGTATAAATAGTTTTTTAATGTTTTCTAAAAAGCAATTAGAATACTTCAGCCTTTTTTCTTTTCTTATAATGTCTACTCTTATGTGAATTTTATACCGTTACCATTACTTGATTCATAAAATTTTACTTCAAGCTGATATATTCGAAACCAAAATAGGCACATAAACATAATCTTGCTATAAAGTCTCAACCAGTCAGATAAACTTGCAAAATATGTTGCGAAACTCAGAGTTCAAAATATTGTTCGCTATCTCATATGCATAAAAGACTAAAATGCGGGCTTCGATACATTCTATCAAAAAAATCACTTAAATAAAAGAACACAGAATAAATAAATGTACGCTTGAGTCGTCTTTCAAAGAACTCGAGGGAGACATTTTTGTTCGTATAAATCCAGTTGACGTCAACCTTTAAAGAAAGGCATTTGAAGACCTTATTATGTTTATACATTCAAAGGCATTGGGTTCTTATGTTTAAACAGCGATAAAATATTTCTGTTTCAGTGAATCTTTTTAAAATTGTAAGATATTCCAAAGCACAAAGTCTATCTGATCAGCAATAATTTTACAAACTTTCTTGCGTTTCTTATAAATTACATGTAAGTGGAAGTATTAGCACAAGATTATTTACGATATCTGTTTACGAACTACGTTGTCAATCACTATCTATCTATTATCACAAGATATTTTACGAAATCTCCACGATGTTGCTACGATATTCTGAACCAGTGGCGGCGATTGGGTGGAAAAAGGGGGGGGGGCAGGGGCAAAAAAATTATAAACAACTAAAAGTACCCCTAAGTATAGGGGCAAACCATGAAATTTAAAAATTTAGTTACAAAATCAGCTAGTTTTAACGGACACTATATTTTTTATATAATTCATAGTTTTAGGCAGCTAAAATGAAATCTATATTATATAAAACGCTTATGCGTGGCGCAAAAAAATTACCTTTATTTCTTTCTCCCCGTTGGCAACGACCAGTTTGTTTACCAATCTCAACCCTGACGCCAAGAATTTCGCTAACCGAGCTAATCGCTTACGGATTACAGGAGAAGTCGGTACTCTTTTTTTGAATTTATTTATTTAAAATTAACTCTTTGCGAAGTTTTGAATAAAATTTGCGTAGAAGAGAGCAGCGTGCAAGGGAATCTCTGGATGAAAGATTTCAGCGAAGATCCGCCAGAAAGCCGCCGATAGGCTTAGGGAGCCAGAGTCTTTTTTTTGTGATACTAATTGTGTGCACTATTTACTATGTGTAAAAATAAAAATTACAGAATAAAGACCAGAGAACTAATTATACATCAGAAAAGTTCTCTTGCACACTGCTCTCGGAGAATGATTAAAGTTGCATACTGTTTGCAACGTATATATAGAGAGAGATTAGATTTTTTTGCCACCGTGTTTGTACGGACTGTTTTAGCACATATATATTTTCACTGGAAGAGAATTACCACATGCTGCTAATGGTGAATGATAATGTTGCATACTTTTTGCTTTTCTGTGTAATATTTCATAAAAAAGAGTGCATATTTAAAATTTTGTTTAAAAAAGCAAGGATTTTTGAAATTTTTGAGAAAAAAGCTATCTTATCAATTATAAAAGGCTAAAAGTAAATAATTATTATGGGTTTTAAATTTGAATAGTTACTATGAACATGTTTCAAGCCACTATTTTCTTTAAACTGTCCTTTTTTAGCTAAAAGGTTCCAAGATGGTTTACATCTTTCTACGACAAGATACAATCAAGAATTTTCTGAGATTTAAAACACAAATGACTACATTGAGGAAAACACTATTTCTTTCTTGGCTAGATAATTGTTGAAATAAGCATCTATATAGGTGGGGAAGCTTTTCTGTGTAATATTTTATAAGAAAGAGTGCATATTTAAAATTTTGCTTAAAAAAGCAAGGGTTTTTGAAATTTTTGAGAAAAAAGCTATCTTATCAATTATAAAAGGCTAAAAGTAAATAATGATTATGGGTTTTAAATTTGAATAAGGTAAATGCTCCAGTAGTGGGCCACTTAAGGGTATTTCCTCAATTATCATCTAAACTTTTGAGGAGTTTCACTAATCTGTATTTTTTTATGGTTGTTCAAACTTTTATCTAAAATAATAATCACCTGAAATATCAAAATAATTGTAATATAATTTTTAAAAAATTAAAAACTTAGATCACTCCTATGCACCAGAAGTGGGCATAGCAAACTTTTGATGTACCAGTAGTGGGCATACCAAAAGTGGGCCACCCAGATTTGTCAATTGTGCCAAAGAAGAAAGAATAAAATCATTATATTTAGTAATAATAATGATATATTAACATTATACACTGTAAAAAATGCAATAAAAATGGCTTGATATAGGCGAAATCGTTTATTTATAGATTCTAGTCACATGATATTTACATTTTTTCTCTAACAGCCAATTTTTTTATGAAAGGTATATGTTACCCAGATAGCAATTTTAGTTTGCAGCAAGCTTGCCACAAATTTGTCATGACAAGAGTGCAAGCTTGCAGTAAGCTTGCAGCAAGTTAACGAAAGCTCCGAAGTCACCATGAAACGAACTTGCAGCAAGCTTGCCGTGCAAACTTATTGCAAATTATAGCAAAAACAGAGAACAAAACACAACCCGGGATAGAACTCGCGACCTCCCGGTTCCGAAGCGGACACGCTAACCATTGAGCCAGTTGAACTCTGAGAGGAGAAGATATATTTCGCTAATACATCGTTCGATTCGTATACGATTTATTTTGAACTATTTTCTGGATTTCATTAACTTTTTGAGTTGAGAATATGATTTGAAGTCAAAGAGAAAGCGATTTTCGCTAATAACTACGTTTTGCTAGTAGAATAAATTATGAAATTGGAGTTCAAAAGTAATTACTTTAAAATGGGACAAAATGTCTAGTTTTTATTGTTCAACAAACACTGTTTTTTAGATTTAATTTTGTTTATAAACGTTAAAATTTCAACATTAAGAAAAAGGCGATATAGTTTTCTTTAAAGTGAGAGTGATATATTTAGTAAAAAGATAGAAAATGTTTCAAAATTTTTTTTTATAAAAAAGTTATTTTTTTCACAAATTATCATTGATTTATTGAATTAATAAAAAAGAATTACGGTCTAGGAAATGCTATCAAAAATCGGATGTTTTTTAAAACAGAGACAAAGATAATTATCTCTTTATTGTGCTATCTTTGCAGGAAGCTTGCTTTGCAAAATTGCAGCAAGTTTGATTTGCAAAGGAGGTGGCGCTATTTGTCACATCGAACTTGCTACAAGTTCGATTCAAGTTTGACGCGTCAAATTTTGCCATGACAAGTCAAAATCAAACTTGCTGCAAACTTACGTGCTATCTGGGTAATTATCGATCTTTCATTTTAAGTTCTATTTGAGGCATTATGGATATTAAATCTTGATATTTTATGTTGAATAAATCTTTTTTTTTTCTTTTATCATCTTCCTTCTGCAGCCAGAAAAGAGCCCTTTTAAATGGTGATGGAATATTTTTCGATGGTCCAGCAATGCGATAGTTATTATTGTCTGCCTCGTTACAGAGCCCAACTAATTCTTGAATATCAGTCTTTTCCTCAACAGTACTATAAAATATTTATTATTTAAGTAATTGGTCAGAATGTTCCATTAGTGTAACAGTAGTAGGCTATTAGTGTATCAGAAGTGGGCCATGTGGTCCACTACTGGTTCTGATAAAAAAAAAAGCACATCTAATTAAATAAAAAGACTTTACAAGATATAACCTTCTTATTTAAACATCACAAAACAGTCTATTTGAGAGAAAGCATGTGCTCCAGTACTGGCCTCGCTAGGCCCACTACTGGAGCATTTAGTAAAACATTGATCCAAAAGTGGGCCACCTTTCACTATCCATAAATTATCAATATCATTTCATTTAAACATAGTTTATAATACATTCATTATATAATCAAATAATATCAATAACAATTCATTTTAAAAACAAATAGAATGTATGCTAAAAAATAGTTGAAAGAAGAGTTACCTCTAAAGGAAATCACTAAGAATAAGCTAAAAATGCTTCTCTCAGAGACCAACTTCAGCAACAAACTTTCTAGCTCCTAACTGAACAAGAAATAAAGGCTGTGCCTTTGGTATTTAGTTGATAAGGGTTTCAGCCTACCAGAGGCAGATCTCTTATTTCTTGGAATGTTGGAATTTCTTGTTTTTCAACTTAAAATTCAAGTGGCCCACTACTGGAGCATTTACCTTAGTTAATATTAACATGTTTCAAGCCACTATTTTCTTTAAACTGTCCTTTTTTAGCTAAAAGGTTCCAAGATGGTTTGCATCTTTCTACGACAAGATACAATCAAGAATTTTCTGAGATTTAAAACACAAATGACTGCACTGAGAAACACACTATATTTTTCTTGACTAAATAATTTTTGAAATAAGCATGTATACAAGCGGGGAAGCTTTTATGTGTAATATTTTATGAAAAGAGTGCATATTTAAAATTTTGCTTTAAAAAGCAAGGATTTTTGAAATTTTTGAGAAAAAAGCTATCTTATCAATTATAAAAGGCTAAAAGTAAATAATTATTATGGGTTTTAAATTTGAATAGTTAATATGAACATGTTTCAAGCCAATATTTTCTTTAAACTGTCCTTTTTTAGCTAAAAGGTTCCAAGATGGTTTACATCTTTCTACGACAAGATAAAATCAAGAATTTTCTGAGATTTAAAACACAAATGACTGCACTGAGAAACACACTATATTTTTTTTGACTAAATAATTGTTGAAATAAGCATGTATACATGTGGGAAAGCTTTTCTGAATTACACACCATAGCAAAGAGGGCATATTTGAAATTTTGGTGGGAAAAAGCAATTTTTAAAAAATTATTTTGAAGATTTGGAAAAGGCTATCTTATCAGTTTTAAACTTAAAATTTTAGTGGAATGAAGTTGTGTTGAAATAAACTTTTGAATAAATACTCAAAAGTGTATGCCAAGAAGTTTTAAATTTCTGATTGATGAAAATAATTTTGATTTTTAATCATCTTTGGATTATAAATATTACCTTTCAAATTTCTTTCTAACATTTACATATATATCTGCGCTACCAGAAGATTTTAATTGTAGAAACTGATGAAAAATTAATTTTAGGAGTTCGTGCAACTTCAAATAATTTAAATTTACTTTTATTAATTAATGTACTTATAATTTCCTAATACTAGCAGAAACGGATAACTACGGCAAGCGTGTGAAGCGAGCTGTTTTCACATAGTGATCCCGAAAGAATCGGTGATTCTTTGGTGTCAGTGAGCGGAGCCAGCAGGGGGTGTTACATATATATAAAGATTTTATAACAACTGTGCTAGGACACCCAGTGTCTTCATGTAGGGAGCGAAGCGAGCAGGGTTTGCGTAACAAGCCCCGGAGGATTGCGCTGCAATTCTCCTGGGGGTTGGCGAGCTTTAGCGAGCAGGGGGCAGAGCCCCCTAGTAAAAATATAATTTTTTCAGGAAAAAATGGGGGGGGCAAATTATTTTTCCGCAAATAAATCTTTGAACAGATTTATTTATAATCCTTGCAAAATGCAACAGAAAATACATAATTTTTTCATAACTTTTGTCTAGTCAACAAAACCAGTGAGACTGCCCCGCCCTAGAACTTTCTCGTACACTTCCACAAGATGTGGTGATTTGTAGTTGGATTCATCGTCTAGTGAGAAGAATCGAGTATGCGTTTTGGAACTCTTCCCGTTAATCAAGTGCAACCAAAATTAGATACGTGCCTACAATGTTGGTGATAAAATCGTTCATCTAACTCAGGAGTTCCCTACCTGTGGTACGCTTACCTCTGAGGGTACGCGGAAGACGAGTTGGAGGTAAGCGAAATCAAAGCCGGTAATGGCGGACACAAGAAAGCATAAGGGATTAAAAATATTACAGAATTTTGCTTCACAAAGTTCGCGTGAAAACTAAAAGCGAAAATCGTGCAAGTTCTAAAGCCTACGCTCAAAATAAAAATAAAAAAAGAAAACCTGAAATTATTACAATACTGGTTTCATCTGTTTTGGCGTTGATCTAATACAATTGTAAAAATGAAATACAATGTAAAATCAAATATAAGTCCTTCAAATTATATTAATTCGAGTCATTTGATTCTTAAGTTTACCTAAGTCCTTAACATCATTGATAACATTTTCTTTGCATAGACGGATTGTTGGAGGAGGGGATATGACAGTAGGGAGTATGCGAAAATAGAAAGACTAACCAAGGGGCCCGCGAGGGAAAAAAGATTGGGAACCCTTGATCTAATTAGCCATTGCGTTTTTGAATTATCGTGTTTTGAAAGCCACGAATAGAGAGACACCGTCAGACAGTCAATCCATTGACGGATTTAATCCAAAACTTGATACACATCTACATTTCCAGTGGGAAATTCATATGCTAAATGCCCTCCGTCTAGCTCGATGCGTTTTTGAGTGATCGTTTTATATGCATGCAGACGGGCAGATCACATTTTGTCGGATTTCGTTCAGAATGTGATACCGCAATTCATGGGTAAAACTATTCAGTAGATTTATCCATATAATTCATTCCATTTTTAGACAGGTAGATAAAATTCCAGAAATGGGTTATTTTCAGAC
Organism: Araneus ventricosus; assembly: GCA_013235015.1. Classification (NCBI taxonomy): domain Eukaryota; kingdom Metazoa; phylum Arthropoda; class Arachnida; order Araneae; family Araneidae; genus Araneus; species Araneus ventricosus. The sequence continues at coordinate 228,559 of BGPR01001104.1, forward strand.
TAAGGAATGTATTAAAATGTGAAGATACATCAAACTATCGACATCTAATTTTTTTCTATTACAATACTGCGTATACAAAAAAAAGGAAAAGAGCACAGCGACAAAACATATATTATACTGAGTGTTTCAGGAAAGTAACTAATAAATTACTTACGCAGTTGCATTAAGAAACGATTTACATATCACTTAACATTTCAATAATTAAGATTCTTAGAATTACGTAATCTTTTATTATTTAATTGTTAATCCCATTCTCGTTCTTTCTTTCGATCGCCCTTTTAAATTTTCTTATCTCCTTTCAACGCCATTTTATGAAAAAAACTTCGAAGGAGTTAATTAAACTTTTTCTGTCGTCAGCAAATTCGAAAAAACTTCTTGTGTTCTTAGCGAATGAAAAGTCGTTAGCAGATTAATTAAATACGGAAAATCTTGTATTTCCATTGAAACCTGCTCAGTAATGGTACTGATTATACGAGTGAATTGATTTTATAAGTGAATACTTTTGAGGGAAATGTATCTATAATTGCTTATGAATCCATGAAGATGCAGAACGGGTGTCAGAAACACAGCCTAGTCCAGTTATTGTATTAATCATGGCTTCAAATATATCACAACTGAAATTTTGTAAATTCATCTTCAAAATATTTATTTATTATCTATTGGCATGAGGTGGTTCTAAAATCTACTGAAGCAGTCGAGCTTTTAGAACACATAGTGACCACAATATTGTTTATACAAACTTTGATAGATATAATAGAGAAAGGTTGCAGATTTGCACCACCTGGATAGCTCATAATGTACAGGGATAGAGAAATAATTTTGATTAAAAATAATTAATAATTTTTTGTAGTTTATTTATCTTCAAAGCAATGTAGCCAACTCAAATAAATACTAATTAAAGTAATAAAAAACCAGCTTAAAATTGCGTTATTGGTCCAATTTAGGAAACTGGCTGCCCAAAATGGACAGCTAGTTTTGCAGATTGGGCAACTATTTTTTTTTAGCATAATTAAAGCAAAAATACTTTCTGATTCTTAAATTACCTCCAGGACACGCTGTATGAACTGAAGTATGTCATTTTACACACTATATCATTTCTTCTTCTTCCTGTGTTTCCTCACATATGATACGAAACTACGTAAGCTCAGTTTTTGTTCTTTTTGAACTAGCCATTTGACGTTATTAATGTCCTTCAATGCTTTCTTTTATATTTGCTTTGACTTATTCACTTCCAATTTATGAGGACTATTAGTGATTATAACTGACTTTTGGGCTGTTCCTCTAGTTCAAGATAATAATCCCTCTTGATTTAAACGGTTCAATTTAGGCACCTGTTTGTTAGGAATTTTTTTATCCCTAACCAACTTTTAAAACCAAATATTTTTTATTGATTTTAATTTAATCTTTATGTAAACAGTTTTTAAGTAATAAATATTGTGACAAGCTGAAATGACGAAACATTTTTTACGGATCACCTTAACGAGGGTTGGTTTTAGTACCGAACGTATAAAATAACTTTAATTCAAAAATGATCTTAAATAAAATAGTAAAAAAAACATTTTTTCAGCAAAATCCAAATAGTTTAATACAAAAATTGGCAGGGCAGTCGAAAATGAACCACATTCATCTGCAAACATGAAAAAACATAAAAATAATGTTATGAAATTTAAACGATATTTGATTTTAACTTGAATAAGTTCATGTACGCAGCCTTTTTAAAGCAATGAAAGCACAAAATTAAATTATCCTGAAAATACTCGAAAAAATATCAAAGCCTCGGGGCCTTAAAAGTTGTCTACTTTGCCTATTTGATAATCCGGTTCTGGTAATCATTCGTAAAAAGTTTCAATCTCTTTTTTTCACTGTGCGTAAAATACAAAGCTCTACACCCGCTCCAAAAAGTCACGCAATAAGTGTGAACGAGAAAATGACGCTATGAGCATGAACTTAACAGAGGTGGCGGGATGAAGCATGTATCACTTGCTCACTTTAAACATGCATTTTTTACATCGCACCAAAAGTCGGCACGAAAGCTAACATATTGGGCCGCTCCGAAAAGTAACGTGATTGGTGTGAGCGAGTGACATAATGACCATGAACTCAACGAGCCAATAGGAAAGCGACCTTCAACCGATTCCAAGTACGAATCACCTGTGCACTTTAAACGCGCGTTTTTTACAGCGCGCCGAATATGTGCTGAGAAGCTAAACTATAGTGAAGGAAGGGCGGTTCAATACGAAATCCGTTCTAGCACCATCAGTTGCAACAAAGCAAACGCGATCTCTCTTCTGGACATTTTCGAGAAAAAAGAAATTACAACACACAACTAGACAGTGCCTGATAAAACAATTTTCTTACTGAAGCACTGCTTCACTTGCTTCGGATGAATGCCGGACACTGTTATTATCTTTGAAAAATGCAACAAAAAGTACACAATTTGTTTATAGCTCTTTTTTAATCTACAAAACCAGCGAAATTATTCTTCCCTGAACTTCCTCGTACACTTCCGCAATAAGAGGGGTTAACATATCACATAACATTTAAATAATTAAAATTCTTAAATTACTTTTGGTACTTACGTATTAACGCCACCGAGGCTACAGATTGGCGGAAAGAGCAATCTTGTTTACAAAAACCGCAAAATTGGCGTTAATACGTAAGTACAAAAACCGCCAAATTAGCGGCACTTAAAAACCGCCAAATCTGTAGCTGCGGTGGCGTTGGCGGCACTTAAAAACCGCCAAATTGGCGTTAATACGTAAGTACAAAAACCGCCAAATTGGTGCCACTTAGAAACCGCCAAATTGGCGTTAATACGTAAGTACAAAAACCGCCAAATTTGGCGGCACTTAAAAACCGCCAAATCTGTAGCTTCGGTGGCGTTAATACGTAAGTACCTTACTTTTAATATTTAATTGGCAATTCCATTCTTGTTCTCTCTTTCGATCACCCCTTTAAACTTCCTTATCCCCTTTTAACGCCATTTTACGAGAAAAACATCGAAAGGAGTGAATTAAACTTTTTGTGTCGTCAGTAAATTCGAAAACAACTTTTCGTTATCCTAGAGAATAAAAAGTCATTAACATATTAATTAAATACGGAAACTCTTATTTTTCCATTGAAACCTGCTCAACAATGTAAAACTTTTTCGTAAATTTAAATCCATGTACTGCTTATTATTATCTTTTCGAATCAAGATATTTAAAAGAAATGAAGTGCAGAGAAACGAACGCTGTTTACTTGTTCTTGTTTTATACAAATGCAAAACCAAACCAAACAGTCCTTTAATATTAGAAAATATGACGATAAATTGTTTGCTACTGAGCTATGGAAAGCTTGTAAATAAATTTATAAATGTTTAAGGGATTTTTTTTATTATTTATAATGTTACTTTCATTTAACTTGAATTGTTTCATGTCTGTGAAGATGGAATTTTGCTATAAATTTTTTACTCACTTCCTGATGGCTAAGTGTCTGAGATTCTGTACACTTGTGGGTACCCATTTACAATGCAATGAAATTAATAATCAATTAATCGCTTCATTTTATTTAGATTCGATTCAGTACGAGAGACGCATTCTGGTAGTGAATTTCAGACAAAATTGATTGCAAAATTCCATAATAATTATTATAATGGATTATGAAATTATGAAAGACTAATAAGTGGAAAATAATAAAAATAAAAAAGTTTATAAAGAGAGGAGTGACCCGTAGCGAGGACATTTCCGTTACGTGGAGCGGTCGAGAATGACCTGTCTAAATGGATGGGCTAAGAAATCGAATGGCGTGGAGTGAAGCGGGCGTGAATGACCGGCTTAACCGGGAAAAATATCTGCTGGCATAGCAACTGTACAGGCTGTACAGACGCTATGCCAGCAAATAAATGAGGAAGTAATTCTTACCATAGCATGAACATTCCAACAAGGGCGTTAGTGGGCGAACCCAAGGAAAGCGTGGAATTGTCTTCATTGTCGTACCGCCCCAGCCGGGGCTTGAGCATGATGGCCGCCACCAAAGCAGACGTCCCACCGACCAGATGGACCGCCGAGCAACCAGCGATATCGACCACGTTCAAGGCGTAAAGGAAGCCTCTTGTAGTCCACACCCAACCTACAGAAAAGTTCAGCATGGCATGAATAAACATATTTTAAATAATCGGGCAAAAAAAGATGCAGAAAAATTTAAAAGTCAAAGGTTCTCGATTATCCAAATCTTTGTATCATTTGATTTTTTTATTATTATCACAGTCGAACAGCGATATAGCGAACCCGGGATATAACGAACCCTCGGTTACAGCGAACCTTTCACATGGTCCCAACTGAAGCCCTATGTTAATAATGTATTTTCATACGTTTACAACGAACAGCAAACGCTAGAGACTCGGTTATAGCGAACTGACAATTTCTGAAACTTCAAACTTTTCACTTGCCCAAAGGGACATTCTTTACTAATTGTGCTCAAGTCAACCCAACTTCTACAAGAGTTACCCCTTTTTGCATGAAATACTCTGGTTCAGAGACCACATTCCTCGCCTATTGTACCTTTGTTAGAGTCGCTGCTAACCTCATAAGTGGGACGAAGGAACAACAGGCAAGGCTCTTTACAGTTTCTATCTCCCTTCCTCCCCCACGGTGGACACCTGGCCTGGTGTCAACCAGGGAAAGGGGGGGGACTTTCTGGTCAGACGACCCAGGAGCAATCACGTGTTTACTCTGCCATTTTTGTTTAATTGCTTAGCTTATCATTCTATGAACTTTGCAGTGATCATGGCTAACGTTGGCAAGCGAAAAGCTTTTTCTATCGGAGCAGAAAAGCACGGAGTGAATGCTTTTTCTCAAAATGAAATCGAACATTTCGAATGTTGTGACGACGATGTCATTACATCTGGAGAAGTTAGTGAGGAAGATATCGTGGTATTAGTAAATGAAAAAACAACTCTATTGTAGATTCGTCTTCAGATGTGGAGGAAGAACAAGACGAACCATGGCCTTCAATTGCAGACGCAAAAACGTTTTGAACAATTTTTTTGCCACAAAAAACATCAACGAACATGTTATGGACCTGTTTAAAATAGTGGATAAAAAATTGACAAGTTTGTATATAAAATCGAAAACAACCAAAAATAACTTCTTTTTTCAATGTAGTGGTTTAGCAAATAAGTGAAAAAAGGTAAATGTTTAGTTTGTTTAGTATTGAGTATATTATTTAATACTTGGTTTGTCCCTAATTACTAATGAAAATATTATGTTATTAAAAAGTTTATTATAGAAGTAGAATCTTAGCATGTTAGGGCATTTTTTTGCAAATACGGATACAGCGAACCTCGGTTAAAACGAACTTCTCAGTCGGTCCCTTGAGGGTTCGTTATAACGGGGTTTGACTGTATTATTAAAGCTCCTTTCCATTCTCGATATAGTAAGAAAGAATATATTTATTTTTATTAGATAATTCAGATCTGAGACATAATTATTTAAAACAAAAATAAATTGGAATATTTTCAAGAACAAATAGATTCAAAAGGAAAGTTACACTTAAAAAAATTATTTTTAGAAACTGCTTTTTCTTTTTCATCTATTAACTGTCGGCGAAATGATTTTTGATCTGTGATTTTTTTTATTACAGTCGCATTTGAATTTTCGTGTTCTTTTACCGATTAAAATTTTTAAAAAAATTGGGGTAGGCTGTGTGCTAGAAACATCATCTTATTGTCTTAGTGGATATTTGAGCAATTTTAGATATATTTATTAAAATTAGTAACCTGTATTAATTAATTTGGTTTCACTTCCATCATTCAAACGGTGAGCAGTAACATTTAGATTATTATTAATGTCAACACTCAATTCCACGTAACATCCACAGGTGCATCATTTTTCAGCATAAAATAAAGATAATCGTTTGCTGCGCAATTGAATGCAGTGGGCTCAATCGCTGTTGATAAATAGATTATGAAAGTCCCAGTTTCAAACAACATCCCAATTATTTTTCCACAATTTAACTGATGTTTCGCTTCCTTTCCATGTAATACATAAGCCAAACTTAAACAGGAAATGCTCGTCTCCCATTATTTGTCACAAATTCCATTCAAAAATTTGCCCAGCAAATGACAGTTTATTATCCAGAGGACAAAATAATAATGTTGTATCTATGTCTTTGTTTCTTAGTCAATTTATTAGTTAAAACGTGTGTGTTTATTAACACGGGAGTTTTAGAGTAAATAATTTTTCATCAGTCGCTGTTTTTCGAGTAAAATATATAAAGAAATTAACTTATTCCGATATCCACGGTGAATAATTTGTTGAAATGTATATAATGCATTCGTAGTAGCATTTTTGCACCAATTAAATTAGTAACAAGCTTTGAAAATTTTAAAAGAAAACATAAAAAAAATTTTCTAACGATTTCAGAAGAATCAAGAAAAAAATGTACAGATCTAAATAAATATTCCTTTATTTTTCATTAATACTTCATCATATTTCATTTCCTTAATACTTCATTTTCTACTTCATGAATTTCAGCTATATTTTCAAGAAAAAAATAAAATAAAATAATAATTTTAAAAATCATGTCAGAAAGCTTCATTTTCAAATTTAAAATGATGCTTTCAAATCATAGCATCATATTTTTTTTAAAAAAAAACGAACCTCTTAGTTAATTTGAATTTACGATTTCCACAATCTGCCTTCATTTTACGAATAACATTTAGTACAAATTTCTTAACTTAAGGATTACATTACGCCAACGCTTCTTAATAATAAACCTTGAACTGACGCAAACATCCGGAGATTTTCAAGTAACTTCGATCATGTAAAATGACGTCACAGGGTGATGAAATCCTTCAACAAAACTGCGCAAGAATTTAATTAACTTGGAAGAGTTGAGTACTCAAAGCTTTTCGCGGAATTTTTAATTCTATGAAATTAACTTAAAATAGTGAAGGGCGTTATTGGATATATGCTCCTAGCAACAGATATCATAGAATTAATTTGTGCTTTATTTTATAGTTATTACTCCACAACGTAAATTTTTCCTTTATTTTATTTTCTTCAGGATCCACTTATAATAAAAGTCTGATTGACTTATTATTTGCTGATGAATGATATCTAAAAGCTAATTTCAAAGCAGTTAATTTTAACTTTGTTTTATGAAAAGAGAATATTTTTGTGGTTTATTTCTGCACTTTCATTTCAACAACAGATTTTTGAAACTGATTTTATGAGAAAATGTTTTTGAAAGAGTATATTTACTTATCATTTTTACTTTCTTGTATAGGAGGTATAAAAAAAGAAAATATTGTAAATGTCAAAATCTGAATCTTGGGATTTTGATGGATCTCTACATTTCGGACCTGCCTAAATCTGAAAAAACCATTTTTGGAATTATGTCTGGTTGTCTGCGAACGCTCACCAAAGCCGCCACCCAACATCCCAACCAATACAGAATATTATAAAATAAAGAAAGAAAACAGTCTCTAAAAGAACAATCCATAAAAAGTCCACAATAAATCTCCGATTCTTTAGCAGTCGGCAACAGCAACGTGATTTAGATTACGGAATTCCGCTTTGAGAGAAGATTTCACTTTCTTTAGCAGCCCCTCATCGAAAGCAGAGCAAGAATACTTAACGTTGATTAGCCCAGGAGATCTAACTTGATCGTAATTAGAGGAGTTTATTTAAATCCTTAGACTCTCTTGGTTTTCCATACAAGAACTTCAAATTTGGCGCAGGAGTAAGTGTTCTGAAAAGTCATGAATGCAGCAATTCCATATAAAAGTATGTCTTTAGGAATTTAACCACAGAAGAAAAAATCGCCAATTTTGCGTCTATGCAACCCATGTCTGGATACTAAGTGACTGTTGAATGAATTTGGCCAAGATTCCAAGTTTACCGATAGAAAAAGTTAACTGAGAAATTTGGCAGAGTTCCTAAAAGCTAATGTGGAATTAAGAACCCAGAGGTCCATTAATGAGAATTTCTAAAATGAATTTGACCAGGTTATTTAATTTGATCTTTGAATGAACATTTTTAAGAATACCTTTTTTCCATAGGAGTGGATTGGCTTCACTAAAAAACATTATTTCGAATCTAGTCCATTTTTATCTTTGAGGCACGGTACCGGAATAAGTTCATATATGAGGCGTCCAGTTGTGTCCGATTCCCATTCGAGTTTACACTTAGAAAGAAGGTCTTGGAGTAAAATCTGAGGTACAGATTTGATATACGGCATCACTGGAGATATTTCGTTATTTCGGTGACTTTTTTGTTGCGTTCGACTTTCTGGTTAAAGTTAAGTTTAAGGTACGGAAATTCTCGTTTTCTGGAATTAAAAAAACTAGAATCGTAACATTCAATAAAAAAGCGAAGCTACGAGGTTCCCACTTCGCTGAGAGCGAAGTCGCTGATGTTTTTTAAGTTAAAAAAAATTGCCCGGAACGCGTACGCAAGAGAACACTAAAATGTTCAACAAAACAGTCGCCATGTTTGTTTAGGCAACACAACCAACGCCATGTTTGTTTACGAACAAAAAAGTCGCTGAAATAACGAAATATAGCCAGTGATGCTGCATATCAAAGCTGTTCCAAATCTGAGTGTCTGTGGACACAATAACTCAAAAAGGCAACAAGTTTGACGCATTAAATCATCGTTACAGTCTTTACACCGAATGTACAGATTTCTATCAAATTTTTGCCGAAATCCTTCTAGGGGAATTTTATTCGTCTGGCCCTCCTTGCGCTTGTGAACAACAACCTAACTCAGAAATTCAACGAGCTAGATAAATGAAATTTGAAGTATGGTTTTATCATCAAAACTTCAGATCTGTATCAAATTTTTGATCAAATCCGTCAAAGGGATGAAGTCTGTCGATCTATCGATTTGTGTGTATGTAAACACGATAGCTCAAAAACACAGAAAACTGCATAAATGAAATTTGGTACGTGAATCTTGATACCAAAATTATAAATATATATCAAATTTTGTAGCTAAGCGGTCAAAGGAAGAAGTCCAAAACAGAGAACGCGCTACATGATGTTTATTATACGAGAAGGTCGCGAGAAGAACACTCCCGCTCTGGTAACCTCACACAACTAACTTGTAACAGCAGTTCACTAATTTTGCGTAATGTTAAATAATGAAAACAACGACGGAAAACAAACTAATCTATCCAATCTTGAACAACGTGGCACATTGTTATATGTACTCAATAGTTCCAAAAACCTTCTTTAAAAAACACAAGAAATGCACTTTTTTTTATTGCTAGATGCGTGTCTGAGTTTTCATTGTTCCGTTGAAATCCTGAATGTGTGGCATTTTCAAACTCTGCAATAGTATTATTTAAAGAATTAATAGTACATTATTTAAAGAATTATCATGTTTGCAGATACAGGGTGTCCACTAAAGTTCTTCCATCCCACATTAACTTGAGAACTGCGACAACTATTGCCACAAACTTGGTGTCTAGGCATAGTAAAGTGACCATGCGCTACACGGTGCTATCGGTTACAGCGCCACCTGGCGGAAAACAACGGAGTTAGCGGTCCTATCTCAAAAACGTTACAAGATACGGGAAAAATCAATTACAAAATTATAGAGCGTCCTCGATTTAGAACGAAAAGGCACGTTGAGCGTAATAATGCTAAGAACAAAATGTGTAAAAAGCATATTTGTGTGGTCGCTATTTCCAACACTCTTACGTCAGAAAAGCGTTAGAAAGAAAACAGAACAATTAGTTATTAGCAGATACTTTTATTTTCGGTGTTCAAAATGCCTGCGCTAACGATTACGCCATCGGGTCGACGTTTATTGTTCTAAAGATTATCTCTTCTCCTGTTGTCGCGAATTGTTACGTCACAAGTTTGGAAAATCGCAACCAAACAAATGCGCGTTTTAAAATGCACGTTTTGTTCTTAGCATAATTGCGCTTGAGGTGTATTTTCGTACTAAGTCGAAGACGCTCTACAATTTTGTAATTCACTTTTTACCGTATCTTGTATTGCTTTCGAGACAGGAACGCGAACTCCATTGTTTGCCGCCATGTGGAGCTGTAACTGATCTCACCGTGTAGCGCATGGTCACTTTACTATACCTAGATACCAAGTTTGTGGCAATAGTTGTCGCCGTTCTCAATTTAAATTTGGGGCAGAAGGATTTTTGTGGAGACCCTGTATATTGCTACATTTATCAGTGAATATGTGAAACATAAGGATATCACAGGGAATTTTCAAAAAAAATAAATTTTTGCTGTATGTTTTGACATGGCATAAATAAATTTCACGGCACATGATTAGCCTAGCAATGAAACACGCCGTCTTGTAAAAAGTGTAGTTTCACGATGTTCGTGTTTATATCCTGATCATTACCACCATTCAATCATTCTGTCATAATTTCTTCTCTGTTAATATATATTAAAGGTATTGGGTATATTGATAAATTACCAAAAGTTGATTTGTAAAAGAAGATATTCTTCACTAATTCATTGCCACCTCCAACAACAACCCAGTAAACTAGCCAGCGCCTTACTATGGGAGTATGCAGAAAGTTATCATTATTTGAAAAACTGCTAGAAAAACTTCGTTAGAATATCCTCTTATCCTTGCAAATAGCATATATTACTACAACAGGGCACAAAAATACGGTTAAACTTATATTTTGCAAACAAACAAATAAATAAAGGTCTTTACAAATTGAGGCTCAGTTCGCCGCCTTTCAGGTCTCTTTGCCATAACTTACACATGACATTATGATATTCAGATACTGAAACCCAGGTGTTTTTAATGTACTTTAGAAGCTTCGAAATTTCTTTGTAGAGTGCATCAGTATTATGAACCATGGAATACTTTGGCCTAATATTTTAGAAAAATATCAATAATTTATACAGGAAAGAAGTTCTGAATACACATTACTTACCTGCGGGCAAGGAGAAAATGACGGTGTTGAAGAATGAGAAAAGACAATAAGCCACGAAGTTGCATCTCTCTGCCATGGCACCAGACACTATGGTGGTGGCCGTGGTGGCAAAGGAGAGCTGGAAGATATAGGTGGAGAACACCATGCCCATGTCTTTTTCCTGGGCATCCAGGAAAAAGCCCCCGATTCCTGGAAGATGGTTGGAAATCGCACTATTATAGTAGTTTTATGTTCTGAAACATTAATCACTTAACATGAGAAATGCATTATATATATATATATATATTATTCTGTTTTGTAGCTTATGACTCTTTTTTTTAACACTTTGACTGCTAAACTTAGCTTTAAGAAATGCAATAACGACGAGCTATCTCTTGGTTGGCAGTCAACGTGTTGCTAATCATGGGACCAAGGCAGTTATCGGAAGAGTGGAAATGAAGAGCATAGATATGAATGAAAATTGCTATTTTATATAAGTTTTGTTTTAGGCTTCTATTTAGTCTTAATGGATATTGAAAAGAGTAGGTGTATGTTTGGGTATTCAACCCAAAGTTATTGACTTTTTCTTATCATAATAATGTGTAAATGGCTGTTTTCATACTATCTTTAGCTTTAACTGACACTGATTTCTGGGCCTGGCAGCTATTTTTAGGGCATCTCAATGAATTTGGCTGATGGATTAATAAAACTGGATTATCTGAATATTCGACACTGCTCTTAACAAAACACTTCTATAGTACTATATACAGCAAACATATGTGCCAATAATTCTCCCTTTCTGAGATTTGTAAAGTGTTAGCACTGCCTGTAAAATTGCTGTGTTTAATACTCTTCTTCAATGAACACCATTCTTAGATTAGCTATATAATTGTCGCTAAATATCATGAAAACGCTGTTACATTTTAGCTATTGACTTGCCATTATCCAACTATGCCAATTAAAAGCTAATGAATAGCTTATTATATACATCAAATCAATTTTTATACTGTGTATTATTTGAAAATTATTGTCCCATAAAAATGACAATCAGATAATATTTTTAAGCACTTATTATTATGGCAAATATCAGTTGTATTTTAGTAAGGCATATTTAGCTTTGATTATAAAATAAATCAAAGTTAGTCATGCTGAATTATCTAACACGTCGGATGATAATGTAATAAATAATATCTGAACTTCATAACCTGAGCAAAAAAAATCCAATTACTTATGAGCGATTTCAAGTACAAAAAAAATTTGCATATATTTATTTAATTGTATAAACTGTTTGAAAGATCGTTAAAAATATGCCCATATAATGTTTAGGTAAGGAAAAGAATATTTCTTACTACTATAGGCTAAAGAACCGAATTTAATCAGCAGTGGTCTGAAAAAGAAAGGTTTATAAATAATGTTTATCTTTCTTATTTTGGTTTTATTTTTAATTTACTTATTCAGAAAACAAAATGGGCATCTTCTCCCAGTTCAGTGGCAGAAAAAAAATCAAGTGAAGTTTCGAGCTAGCTTAAGAATTTCCTGTGTGTTACTTTTATCTATTTAAACTGAATCCTTTTTATCAATCTATTCGAACCTTATGACTTCATTAATTTTGCCGATGAACAATTCAATCGACTTCTAAGACAAAAGTGAGAAACATTATTGATTTAACTGACAAGATAATTATAAGTTTGGTTAATTTAAATTTCACACTATTTTGCGTATCTGTAACAGTTCCATAGATTCCTATTACATGAATAATCAATTTATTTTGAAGAACTACGCTTTCACGCTGTTGAAATAAACGACTTCAAAAACAATACGAAACAGCGGGAGTGGCCTCCACGAAACTTTCTCGCATACGACCACTGATGTGGGGTGGGTAAATACCCAGTAGGTAGGTAAATACTTTTGGGGTATATACCCTGGTATTTACCCAAGGCCTGGATATTTTGAGAAAAAAAATTATGACTGGCGATTTACAATGAAACATATAAAACTTATGAATTCTCAAAAACTTGATATTTTGCAAAAAAAGTGTCATTGGCCCGCACTCCGCGCGCATAAAAATTGCTTATGTTCGCAATTTTTATGCACGCTGAGATTTTACTATATAGATGCAACTGCTAATATTTTATTTAACGTTTTTGAGTACGAAATTTTATAATAGATATCACACAAGATTTCACGACACCTCTGGTTAATCACAGGAGTCCATTTGAAGAATGTCGGAATGAAGTTTCATTTTAGGGGTTGCCATAATTTCTGAAGCGTGCGTTTGCCGCTCGCTACAATTTCCTTCCTAGACCGCCAAGGTCAAAAGCCAACAATACTAACGGGAGTAAAATAAGCGAAGCGCTCGCTAACACATAGTCGCAATGTGCAATTTGAACCAAATATGCAATTTGAACAACTTTTTTCAACTGATTGAAACCAAAATTGGACACAAATCTACAATTAAGGTTAGAAGGCCACTTACCAAATTTCATATATCTAAGTCATTATCTCAAAGACTTATTGTTGTCACAGGTTTGCGATTATACAGATCGACAGACAGTCAACCCTTCGACGGATTTGGTCCAAACTTTGATATGGACCTACGGTCCTGATGATAAAACTATGTACAACTATGTACCAAATTTTATGCATCTAGCTATTCAAGTTTTCGAGCTATAGAGTTCACATAAACGCGTACATACAGACAGACGAACTTCCCGTAGACGGCTTTTGTCCAAAATTTGCTAGAAGGCTACAAATTTTGTATCAAGATCACATATCAAATTTCATCCATGTAACTATATTAGTTTTCGAGTTATCGTGTTCACAGACAGACATAATTCCAAAATTGTGTTTTTTGAACTCAGGGAAGTCTAAAACGTGGAGATTTGGCAAAATCTCGAGTTTTAATTTTTTGACGATTACAATACTTTCTCTTCGTATACTTAGTATACGAGAAAGTAAAAAAAAAATTGGTGCTCTTAAAATATCTATCAAAACGTTTCATGAAATTTATGTTATGAATACTAAATGATGTACGTCTGTAGATGTTTTGTATAGTATTCATATATTAATAATTAATTAACTATTAATAATTAATAATTAACTATTTAATGCAAAATATGTTATTGTTTTTTATTTTAATTAAAATTTAATTAATTAATTTTGATAAATTTTAAGAATTATAACTATTCATATATTAATACAGTCTTAAAAATTATAGACTTTTAGACTCCATATAATAATTTTACCTTATACAATAATCATATAATATCATGGTACCAAATAAACTAAGATGTAAACCCAAATTTATCAAAAACATCTTGTTTCATTCCAATTCATTATAATTACGCAAATATAATGAGGCAGCATTTCGGAATCTCTTGAGATATAGTCTCGCATGTCCGTGCTATGAAAGCCGATTTAATGCCCCGTAAGCTGCTTGATACACTTTAGAACCGCAGAATGACATCAACAGTATGTTGAAAGTAATTAGAAGCCACCTGATGATTTGGAAAATTGAGAGAGAGTATCTTTCATTGTAGGGAATAAATCATTATCGTATTAACCAGTATTTCTTAAACTATTGAGAACGATGCGCAACATTAGTTCTTGGAAACCTTGACAGTATTTCAATCCGCCCAATACTCCTTGATTGTAAAAATCCTATTCAATTTATAAAAAAATTGTATTAAATTTTTTTTCTATTATTTTTCTATTCTGTTTTTTCTATTTTGAGGGTGGGTTAAATTTTCGGGCCAGAATGAAACCACAAAATCTTTTACAGCTCGAAGAAAAGTGGCACTTGAAATTAAGAGTTTAAGGAACCTATGTTTACATTATAAATTCTTCTTTTCTTAACTGTTTAAATCAAAACTTTCAATCACCTTCACATTGAGACGCAGGCTTTCACTTTTTATCTCTCTACATTACAGTACAGAAAAAAGGTCAATATCCATATCTATCGATTTCGACATTTTCAGGCCGCTATTTCAAAAAAAAGAGAACAATAAAGAAATGAATGATCACTATTCTCATTTTAGTTAATACCAAATTTGAGATTTTTTTAAACGGCCAATGTCAAAGTAACAATTGTTCTAAAAGAACACAATGGATCTTTAATCACTTCTGCTTTCATCACCAAGATATTTACATTTTTCACCAAGGTTCAAAAATGAAGCTATATATATTCCTCGATCTAGATATCTTAATATGCAGCTGTTTGAATAACATTTACATCATTGCGGGGCATAGGCCCATTATGAACCCACAAATAATCTGTCAGCCGAAGCCTATTAAATATGTTGTTGTTGGCGTCTTACCTATAAAAAAGTTGGTTCCCGGTTCTTCTCCGAAAGAGAAGGCGTATCCAAACATCCAGTAGCCAAGGCCTCCGAAGATGACGTCAACGGCATTTTTCACCATGATGTTGACTTCGTTCTTCCGATTCACGTAACCTGATTCCAGAAGACCGAAGCCTACGAAGGAATTGCGACACTTTAGCAACCAAAAATCTTTAAAAAGGATAGTTTGTGGTGTTACTATTTGAGAATATTTAGTTTTAATCTATCGAAGTACTCTACTGATAATTTTGAACTTTATTTTCAGATATTTTTAATATTACTGATAAAAAAACAACGGCTTTCTTCAGAAAATTCGTATGTTTTACCTAGAACTGATTTTTAAAAAGTAATAGTTTAATCGTTGGATAAAAACTGTTCTAGTGAATTTAAGTCTAAATTCTGTTACAAAGTGCTTTTAACACTTTCTAGAAAAATATTATATTCATGTGTTTGATGTAAAATAATAATATTATTGAAGATTTTATAAAAACTTGTTAAGCTTGGTTGGTAGGTTACTTGGTTTATTTTCAGACTTTTAATAACACAAATATTTGCTTTACTTGATGCATTATTTACCATACGACTCGCTGGTGGTCTTATTGATTATCGACAATGTGTGCATTAAGACAGTCGGCCGTCGTAACGTAATAAATAATTAATCTCCAGTAATTTAATTTGATCTTTGCAAACGCAACAAATAAACGTACGGGCGGCAGTTAATAGGCTGCTTTTCCCTGAATCTGCAACACCAAAAAGATAGAAATTACAACAAAGAAATTTATTAGAGAGAATACTTAGGAGGTAAAGGAGATTACTTAGAAAACAAAGGATTGATTAAAAAGTTATGATCCAAAATGAACGCGATAAATTCTCTGCTACGCCTACATTTATTGTTAACAACTGAGATTTTGATAACCAGAATGGACAAATCCAAACTTTTCGCTAAACTACGTTCAGAATCATAGTAAAACTGACAACGTGTTTTCTTTCAAAACCCGAATGGATCAAAATAGTTTTAGAAGTCCTATACTAGATAGTATCATCCGTCAAATGGTCACTTGCAATATTTATAAAATATATCTGTCTCAAATAGGAAAAATTATGGGTTGGTCCTCTCGGGTTTTCAACCTCTCAATTATAAAAATGATCACACATGAAGTGTCCTCGCCTAGTAAAGAAACTATAATACTATCTGGGATACGCTATTTCATGTAGATTCAGTACGTACTATAATTTGTAAGTTGTATCTACAAGTTTAGGTTGAGGTGGGAACGACTGTTCAATTGTATATTTCCCATTTTCAATTGGGAACAAACCATCAAATGAGGGAGGACAAGAAAGTATGAACAATTGATATTTACTGAATAAATGTCGAATGGTATTTAAGTCAGTTGTGACTATATTGACCTTTTGAGAATTAAAATTCGAATTGTTCTGCAGAATAATTGCGATTTCCAATCCAGACGTTTTAAAATCTTAACGTACTCTCAACTAAAAATAAAAGATATGATTTATAGAGGGCTAGAACCAGAATAAGATCTGCAGAGGCCCTGAGGCGATGCAAGTTTCTAGGCCCCTTTTACCTTTAAAACCTCAAAATCTCATGTTTTTCATTAAAAAAACATTAAATGTCAAATATTACAGCAAACTGAAATAATAAAACATTTCATTGCGGGTCACTTTCAAGAGTATTGGTTTCAGTATCCTACGTATAATTTTTTTTTAAATTTAAAGTAATGTTGAACAAAACGATAAAAAAATTACACAACATTTTTAAGGCCTTCTGAATGCTTAAATACAATTATGTTCTGAATTATGTTCTGAAGAGATTTACAAGAATTATGTTCTGAAATTTAAACGATACTTAATCTTGATTTGGATTTGTTCTAATAAATGGTCGTTGTGAAAGCACAAAATTAGATTGCACTGAAAATTCCGCAAAAGAAACTCCAGACTTCGGGGCCCCTAGGCAGTTGTCCACTGTGCATCTTTGATAATCCGGCCCTGGATAGAATTTGAATGAAATTTCATAGTATTTCAAACCATGATGCCATAATAAGAAGCCACCACAAAAAGGCGACCCTTTATTTCTCCCTACGCCACTTTCCTACCTGAAATTTGAAATCAGATCAGCTGCTTTAAACATCTAGCAAGATAAGTGAGATAACGGAGAAACTGGTCAAAGCACATACGTTCAATGACAACCATCTGTCTGCACTTTCCTTCTCCTTGCTCAGCCAAAAACTTTGGTCGCGATGCTACGACGTGAACCGAAATTTTGTACACTTGTGTATTCTGGATGACAATACACTATTTTGATATTTTTAGAAATTTATTATAAGCTAATCATTAATTAAATTAAATTTTAATTCCGTACCTGTGGCACTACCTGACAGCGGGTTTGAGAAACGATAGATATCAAGATTAAAAAGTAGAAAACAATAAAAAATAAAAAATAAACATTCTGCTTTTTAGTACTCTGATAAAAGTGTGTTTGTGAAAACCTTTTTAATTAAATTTATTGATTTGTGTGTTCACATAAATATTTAGCGATAAGCAAATTACCATTCCATACCCCTATGTTATGTCTGTCCGTCCATATTTAGGTGACTCAAACACACAGTGAGGCAAACAGATAGATATAGAAATACAATTTAAAATATGTATATATTTTCACACTCAGATAGGTTTAACACGTAGAGATTCGTCAAAATCCCGAGATCGAATTTTTTGGCAATTGCAGTATTTTCTCTATGAAAGTAAGAATGAGTATTTTGAAATTTGAATGTAACAAAAATATCTAAGGAATTTCATTAATAAAATTAAATTCGAATGCTTTAGAGGATAATCGAGAAAGAATTCGAAGAGTATACAATACATATGAACCTAATACGAAATGCATTTTTATCTGATTTCACGTTGGAGCTTTATAACGCATTAAAGCTGTTACCAATAGGAAATCATTCGTATCGTAACTATCGTCATCTGACCACGGTTCAAAATTAAGAGGTCCGTCCCAAAATAGCCTTTGTATTGCTTCAAAACTGGAAGTTAATATAACTAAATTGAAGTAAAGCCAGTTGTAACTAATATTTATTGGATCTTGAATATTAAAAATATTCACTTACATAGGATCTCTTATATATTATTACTTTCTAAACAAAAAAATTGAGTCTTTCGCCAACAAAACGTGAGAAAAATGAACATTCTTAAAAAATATTTATGCATTCTGTAGAAAATCGTTTTCATAAATAACCTCCTAATATTTATTCTCTTTTTGGCATAGGATTGGTCGGAACTAAAGCATGATCAAGTGGAGCTCTAGTGCTCTATTCAGTTTTAAGAATATTTGATATGACAAATCAAGTGCTTAAATTCACTTCATTTGCATTTAAGAAAAGATTCATATAACCTTTTATAAATAAAACGCATTTATAAAATGGGTCTTATTTTATGCATAAAAGTAACTCACTTTAACATTACACTGCACATTTTTTCAATTTTCAACAGAAATTGCGTAAAATATAAACAGTGAAAGAAACATATGAAAAATAATTTAAAAATTTTATTTTTAACTTTTGGTTAAAATTCAAGAATTAGAAAAGACACCAATTCTTTAATTAAAATTTCTTAACTGATTTTTTTTCATTTTCAAATAAAAAAAATGTAGTAAGTTAATAATGCAAAATTGAAAAACAGGAAAAACAAAATAAAAATCACGAAAATTATGACTTCAAAAGATTTAATTAGACTCATCAAACCGGTAATCATTGCAATTTATCCAAATTTTGATTATATTGTCATCATCTGGCTATGTTTGCTAAAGATAATTTCAATTTTATATTTAGGAATAATTTCACATTTTTCAATATTAAATTGGTTAGTAACGAAGTCAATTTACAAGACATTACGGTCACGAAACAAACGTAGCTACACATGGCATCTACCATGGCACTATATATTGCTTTAAGCTGTGTCGTGACATCACGGTCATGTTTATCCTCGGATTCTACAATTAAAATAATTTGATATTTAAGAAAAAAACATAAACTCATGAACAAAACAAGAAAAGGTGATGATCTTTTAAACAAATTTCGAACTAATATGCTTCCTACTAATAAGCTTCATCATAGATTCAATATCGTCACATCTCCTAACTGTGAATTTTGTGTTTTTGTATGCGGAAGAAACTATCACACATTCTTTTTCATTGTCCATAATTCCTTGATACACGATTTCTGCTCTTTAAAAAAATTCCAGATCTGAACCTTGTTTACTCCGATGCATTCCTCCAAAGCCTGTTAAATTTGGACAAGAATACCAAGATGAAGTTAAAAGCACTTGAAAAATTCTAACTGTCTTACAACCGCTTCCACTTTCGATTTTACCTTATTTTTTTCGTTTAAGTTTTTTCCTTTTTCTTTTGCTGTTTCTTTAAAAGTTTTTTTTTCATATTTTCGCTTGTTAAACTATTTTTTTTTCTATTCTTGTTGTTACACTAGTAACGATACCAAGCTTGTGCTTGTAACAAAAGTTACAACTCTGTACAGTAAATAAATAAAAATGATTTGTTGCATTTGACGTCTATCTCGTGGGATTTGATTTGATTTGGGGGTTTTTGGGATTTTCAGCAACAAAGGCTATTATCCCCTCTTCATTCCATAGTTCTTTTCAATCCGTAATCAAAAAAGAAGTGAAAATTGCCATCAAAAGACAGGCTAAAATTATTCCCGATCTGATTCGGTCAAGAGAAAAAAAAATGGCACCCTCCTAGAAAGGCATCCGTATTCTTTTTCTACCTCGTGGGCTTAAATAGATTCCATTAAATTTTAAAACTGCAAAACCTTCCTAGATTCCTTTCACTGGAATTGAAATAACAAATTAAAACTAATAATAAACAATAATATACTGTGTATCCAGCCGTAACTAAAATAACTTTTCAAAAATCATCTCTTCGTTTTGTTTCTTCAGTGTTTCAAAGAATTTCAATTAAAATATTAAACTCCATTCGGTAAATCTTGGCTCAAAGCGGATATAATATAAAATAGGTTTGTGACTTCTAAGCGAGAACTTATCCCTTTTATTAAGGAAATTCCTTATTTATCCACCACTGGATCAAAACAAGATGTCTCATGAAGAGATCTTGTGGGGCTTCTCGTTTCGACGAAATGAGCGTATTCTCTCGTCTTTGTGCATTTCCGATGAAACCAGGCTTAATAAAAGACGAAGAGATTTTTCATTTAGTTCATTTCATTTACTCGACACGTGAAGCCGATGTCGAAAATGCGATTCGGAGTAGCTTGCCTCCAAGCTGTGTGGCGTATTGATCGTTTGGGAGAGGACTTGTTGACATCGTTTGGCAATTTTGTTTCGTCTTTCAGAGCGCTGATTGCGAGACCCTGTATTTCTCAATCTGAGGGAGTACGTTTCGTCGAACAAAATATTTCGAATGTGCCGTTGAAATTTCTTTTTTACTCCATTTGCTCGAAGAAAAAATGTAAAGAAGGGAAATGCTCTTTCTGCGTTATTCCGTATGTCAACAGTGTCAAGTTAATCAAAAATAGAAACTGCTTAAAATGGAGTGGCGAATAAATTTTGCTGTTATTTTGTAAAGTTTCAGCTGTTAAATTGGTGATTCAAATGCAATGAGTCGGTTTTACTGGTTTTATCTATTTTCAGCTAAGTGACAAAAGTCTTACTGTATTGGAAGAAGAAAAGAAAATTTACATTTTTTATATTTATTTCTAATTAAATGCTTATATTAAATGCCAGATATCAAAAAACAATAAAAAAATTGTGATTTTTTTTATATAACTTAACCTAATTCTTACTTTATTTTTTTCATAAATTGTATTATTCGACATTTTTAAAAGTGTTTCATATTTTCTATGTTTATTTTTTTTCAGTCGTTTCAGCCTTACTTTTTTTTCTGTCTACAACACAACTAAAATAAGCATAGCAAAATAAGGATATTTATCATGTTTCTATATTTTAAGAAATAGAATTTGAGTTCTTATGATAAAACTCTAATCATTAAAAATGAAAAAAAGACGACTATTTATTGCAAGATTTTAATATTTTGGAAGACAAAAACACCGAAACGTTTTAGATAAAGCGATTGCAAAAGACAAGTACTGATCTATTGTTATCGGCTATCAAAAAATAACTAAAGAAACAAAGAAAAACCGCACTACATGAAATTAAAGCCTTAAAAATCTGGGTAACCTCTTTTTTTTACCTGCATATTTTGTTTCGTGGATACATAGCAAATGCTGATATGATGTCTACTTCGAAAAACATTCGCTTCTATATTTCCACGAATTTACGCATATTTCTCTTCTGCCCCGTATAATTCATGAGTCAAGGTTCTAAACAGACAATTCCTGTCAGTTATTATTCATCGTATATCTCATTTAGAAAGTTAACACGAAAAGACGTTTCCTTTCGCCTTTGTTTTAATAAGCTCCTTACAACAGAAATAAGAAAAAAAAAGGGGAAAAAATTGAAAATATAACAAAGTATACACATCAGAAACATAACATAATTTTACAGAATGAAAAACAGGATAATAAAATGCTCTCAAAAGACTGAGAAATAAAATGATAATAAATTGAAAATAGTTTAAAATGAAAAAAAAATGATAGTAATAATTGAAAGAATTGATAATAATTAAAAAGACAAAAATGATAAATAAAAGTTGACTTATTTTTATTAAATCACAAAAGAGTAATTAATATATCTGTTACGGTTAATGTGGGTAGTCGGTTATTATATATAATTTCCGGTCTTTAGCCGGTTATTATATATAATCGCCTGGGTAATTATGCATAATAGCCAATCATTATCTATAATAACCGCGGTAATTATGCATAATAACCGATTATCCACGTTGACCGTAAAGTATTGTTACGAACATGTAATGTCGTAACAATATTTCACAATGTTAGTCTTATGGTTGGAAAGAGGAGATTATTAGAGGATTAGAGATTATTAGAGGAGAGGATTTACAGAGATTCTTACTAGCTCTCGGGGGAATAGAAGCCATCGAACTCCGACCTTGGCGACTTGCTGACAAGATGAAGGTCCTCAAAAATACTAGAATTTTCTCGATATCTCTATTAGGAGCGGAGAGATTACAGAATGTACTAGATGACTGAATGTGACGTCATTCTCTGTCGGGAAGACTATAAATACCCGCAGTTTACGAGCATCTAAGAACGTGTTGATCGACCGGGATCGTCTTTGGAGTGCGAACACCTTTTGTTGGAATCTCTCTTTGGAGTTTTACCCGCAGTGCGAGCTAGTAAGATGATAGACGCCGAGAGGTTCTGAAAGTGCTGTTACTATTATTATTAGGAATTTGCTGTCTATTTGTGTTGATGATTTGTGCAAGTGCTGTTTTTCTTGTTTCCTATGCTTCGTGTTTTCCGGAATATTCGGGAATAAAGCTTCGTTCTCCATTATCCAGCTTGTTAGAATATTTTCACTGTACACACATCGGACGACTTTTCGTAACAATATTCACAGTGAATATTCAAATTCTTCCTATTTTCTTACACGCAGTTATATTGTTTGTCCGAATATAAGAGTAGAAGATTATTTAGTACATCATTTCTTAGTACACATTCGCCTATTCTATATAGGTGAGGGTTTTTTCCTTAATACAGTGTCCCTATTATGCCCAAATAATTACGCAGCTATGTCAAAACATTGATTTTTTTTATCTTAAGAGGACTAAGTTTAATGAAAAGGCATACATCGAAACATTTTAAACACAGATTCTTTGCTCTTAACTGTCAGAAAAGGACTTTGGTAAAAGAAGAAAACTTCTTTATATGAAATTAAAAACCTTTGAAAGGTTATCTGAGGCGTAGAAGGAGATTTTCGCGCATTCTGTACGTAACGTTTATTATATCACACAGTTTACAGAAAGACTGCCCGTCCTTTTGTCTGTCTTAAGTTGGACATTCACCATCGATCTGTTTCAATCCATTTGGAGAGCTTCCTAGCAGACCGTTTCCATTTTCAGGTCATAGAATTTGGTGGGTCATTCACAGGTCGGACTGCGCCGACCGCACCTACAGGCAAAGCGGCACCCTAGGCTACTGCACCTCCTGCTCCTCCCCCCGATTTCCAAACGGGCCCCCCACCTGATTTCTTCATACTGACTCCCATCCACACACACCCTTCCCCATTTTATGTTTTTTGCTTTTGTGAGAGAGGCTCGGTCCCCCTAACCGACTATCGTATTTCAGTTTTATGGCCTAGTGGGCCGAATGAAAGTCCAACCCGGATGGAATTCCAACTTTTTCCTCGTCCCACACCAATTTTCATTAGATTCTTACATTGACGATGGTGTTTGGCGTCCTATGTTCCCAAAAAAAGTGAAGAGGATTACTGGTGAATGTCCCGTTTTATAGCAACTCCTTTTAGTGCTAGTATTTTTTTCAATTAACGATTTTCGCATCACGTAATTTTCCGATAGTATGCCCGTCTCAAAACGTTATCATGTTAATAAAAACTAGATGTTGTTTTCCAGTGATTTCAGTCATACTACTGCCATCGTAAAAACAGTTATTATTTTCGCTATCCCATGATGTTTAATGTATACTTCGAACATGCATTATGTACACTACGAATAAACATATTGAATACTCGACCTTCTTTTATTTCTGGAATCTCGTTCTGTAAAACTAGATTTAATTTTACCAACTATAAAAGCCCTGAACTTGCCAAGAATTAACAGTTGTCTCTTAAACGCTATTGACATGTGCACTCTCTGTATTTTATTTTATTATCAATATTTTCACGAAACATCTTAGAACTATAAAAATACTCTAAAAGTAACTAAAATTGTGTTTGCTACTGACGGTTTGGCACTGTTATTTTATTTTTTAATTTTGGTG
Source organism: Araneus ventricosus (assembly GCA_013235015.1). Lineage (NCBI taxonomy): Eukaryota > Metazoa > Arthropoda > Arachnida > Araneae > Araneidae > Araneus > Araneus ventricosus. Next base: position 252,682 of record BGPR01001104.1, read on the forward strand.
TTTTTCGATAACAAAATTTTAAATAATTATTTGAAAAAATATGATTTTTACGCTGTTTTAAAATTTTATATATATATATATATATATATGCTTGTTGACGTCGGTTTGATTGCCATGCTCTTTCTTCTCTGATTTTCACATAATTAAAAAAACTTTTTAATTTTACGACTACAGTTTACACGTAAAACACTATGTATAATATAATTTTTTCACAACACACAGTTAAACAAGGAGAATAGTTTAGCATGTGCATAATATTTGATTGTGAGTAAAACTGTGACTGTGAGTAAAAAAGACATGGTAAATAATTGTTACGTCCAAAGAAAATATTCATATTCAGTTATAATTAAAAGTGAATATTTTATTTGGACGTAACAATGTTTAAAAGCCTCTTTGCAAACATGGCGTTTTCTTGAGTGAAAACACGTTTCATTATATTGTGTGAGCGTATACCTTCACAATATAGTGAAGGAAATGGGCTATGTATTTTGGAAAAGTACTACTCCATTGATTAACAGATTTGGTACAAAATTTACTAAATTTACAATTTTGGTGCAGGAATAACTTGCTAAATCTCAGCTCTCTTTGCGTTTGGAACTATCTTGTTCACATACCGCGAATAGACAGATGGTCTCTCACTGACGCATATGGTGCAAACTTGGATGAAGATGTACAATTCTGGCGTAAAAATCACATGCCGAATTTCACTCATCCCGCTTGAGGCGTTTTTAAGTTATCTTTCACACGGACAGACAGTTTTCCGATCGACTCGTTTGATCCGAAATTTGATGCAGTCTTGCAGTTATGGTGTTAAGACTCCATAAAAAATTTCATACCTCTTACTCGTCATATTTTAAGTCATCTTTTATATACAGGCAGAGAGATGAACAAAAAATTACTGACTGATTGAAGTCTCAAACGTCCCAAATCATCGAAATCTTCAGGTAGTTTTCTTCGATGATTGCTATACATTCTTTATAGCAGCCTTCATTTCCGAGAAAGAAACCACCTCGACTTTCATATATTTCCGCAGGTATATACTGCATTTATCGGTATATATGTTGTCGTATATATACAGAATATATTTCCACAAAATGGTGCGTTCTGAATTTAGCTTCATTATGATGAGAACCAAATATGCATATTGAAAAAGTATCTCTTCCCGTTAACAGATTTTAGCAAAAGTTTGATAAGGATCCACACACACTCAGATTTGGTGTAAAGACCACATACCGAATTTCAATCGTCTAGCTCTCTCGTTTTTGAGTTATCATGTTCATGGACCGACAGATAGACTTCCTTTCGAAGGATTATGTCTGAAATTTGATACATATCTACAATTTCGATGTATAGACTACCTATCAAATTTGATTTATCAAGCTGGCTACGTTTTTTTATTTATCAGGTTCACAGAAATAATTCAAAAAATGTTTTTTCAAAAAGAAGAAGTTTTTCCTTGGAGATAATCAAAATCTCGAAGTCGAAATTTTCTGCAGATTACAATACTCTTTACGAGAAAGCAAAAATGCAATCTCCCTGAGAGCTTACAAGTGGAAATTTGTCTTTGGAGAGGCATTGCATCGATCGATTAGGTATTTTTCATACGAGAGAAACAGAACACCAGCTTTACGATTCATCATCTTTAGATCACCGGCACTGAGTAATTGGGTAATAAATTTAGCCCATTTGCCAGACAGGCCTCTTTTAAGTACCAGAGACCTCTGCGATTGTCTCGACTGCTTGTTTGGCTCGTTTGCGACTGATAATTCACTTAGCATCATAGTGTTTAACTTATTTAAAGACTGTTTGATCTTTGGAATAGACGACTCGTTTTTACGAGTCTTGGAAAATCGTCTCCTACCGTAAAAGGTTTTTACTTTATCGATGATCTGCATACAAAATAAGCTAAAAAGTCATTTCCTAGTACAATCAATTGTTTTCTTGTTTTTAGAATGTTGACTTTCAGTGAGAACTGTAATAGGGAAATTTTACGTGACAAATCGCACTTGATAGCAACAAACTAAATTTTGAGGAACCTTATTAAAGAAAATAATAAAGGTAATACGTTCTGTATGTTTAAATATCCCGATTATGATTTTTCTGGTGATTGCTCTTAATTAAAACAACCTCTTGGAGCATTTCGCCTCTAAAATGTATGTTTCTCAAGCCATGGGGGTTTCCCTGCATATAGTGTTGTAGCATTACTTACTTAATTATTACTAGATCTTAATACCATGAACTTATTTACTATCAGCAACAGTGCGATCAACATTTTAAAAAATTAGCAATTTTTGTTACCTTCTTATATTTACAGTTTTCTTTCGTCTATTCTGTAAAAAAAATAATAACTTTCTTGATTTTCCATTCAGCTTTAACAGAAGTTTACACGGAAAGAAATAAACCTGACTAGGGTGTAATTTCTAAATAATTCATGGAAAATTAATTTCAATTACTTAGATCATGTTGTAAAGATAAACCCGCCATGATTCTATCCTCATTAGACAGAACAAACTAACAAAAACAATCAAATCTTTTACTTACCAGTGACGGATAATCAAACAAGATAGGAAATTAAGAGATCGTTACAAAATAGTCCTCTGGAAGCTTCAAAATATGTTGGAGATCTCAGGCAAATTAAATTAAATCAAACAATATATGGGAAAGAGGATGAGTCATCAGTAGAAACATTACCATTAATTGACCAAATCTCACAATCTGTTTAAGAAAAATCATTTTTGTGTTCCATCAGTTGACAGAAATCACAAATGGAAAAGACAATCTAAACAAATCAGTCTAATAAATTATAGCTCTTTTTTTCATTTTGTGAATATTGACACTTTTACATAATAAAAAGTGAAAAACATTAATAAATTATATTCATTTTATCAGTGTTAAGTTAATGAGCGATCAACTCAGTAGATTGTTAGTGAGCAGCAACAGGAACAAAAATTTAAAAGGATCATGGTGTCGCAAACCACGTTTAGTCAGTGAAAATGCATATGCTTGTCTTTACTGCGCAAAAGAGAGAAGGTAGATAGATGCGAGTTGGTCGTGAATGCTTTCGTGGGTTCGTTATAATTACATATGCATGTTTCATGTTAATATTGGTTCCAACCTAGCACCAGTAACCACCTGGCAACATATTAACTAACCTCACGTTGATACAGATCACGGAGATTTTAGAGCCTCCTCATTGGTTGGTTCTTCCAACATCGTGACGTAACTCACTGCAAGGTTTTTTTGTTTTTTTCTTATAGCTCCCATGACGGAATTGTCCTATTATTTTGTATTCTTTTCATCATTAGTTTAATAGACATGAATAAGTATTGATATAATTCTTTTTCAATTTAATTCACCCTTTGTTTTAAAACTTCTCAATTACTTTGGATTTTAAAAAATTAACTTTGCATTTCAAGCAAAAAGTTGCCAAGGTGCCATCTGTGTTTCTGATACATAATTACGGACTTGTGTTTATCTAAAACCAGATTTTTGACATCTAATTGCAAGAAAAAAGAAAAACTAAGTATTTTTTCTTCCAAACAAGATTCCGAAAATGTCTGCATAAGAATTAGCACATAGCAGTGAGTTACGTCGCAAATGGCATAGTAAGAGAGAACCAATGAGGAGGCTCGAAAATCTCTATTATCTGTATGAATGTAAGGCTAGGTAATATGCCACTCGGCATATTTGAGCCGTTTTTACATTGTTGTAGACTGAGGAATGACTTCCACAGCCGATATTTCGAACATCGGCTTGTAATATTTTCGTTCAAATCATTCTCATTTTTCCTTTTCTAGCACTGTAATGTGTTCCAAGAGATTCTCATCAAATCTTATATTAATCCACAATTCCTTGCATTTTTGTAATCATTCAAACTGTACCTTTTAAATATACAAAAAATCACAGTTTTCATGTAAAATGTCTGAATATTTTAACCTTAAATTTTCAATTGCTGATAGTTCAGATTACCTAGGATAATAGTAAAATTATAAATAATACGTGATAGTCGTAGAAATTAATTAAAAAATCTAACGCAACAGTTTATATACGGCAATTATTATGTAATTATAATCGATCTTTATAAAAATGCAATAAAACAATGATGCTTTATATTTCTCTTCTTTCTTAAAATATAGCTGTTTATAACATTTCTTCAATGAAAAGCCCACGTATAATTATGAACAATGACAAAATGATTCTGATTTGGGAATAAGCATAAAATAGTCACGTATATTTTCCCCGCAAGGAGAAAATGAATAACAATTCTGTGATTATCGTTTGTTTTTCATTTCTCTTTTCAAAATGGTTTGATAATTAACTGTAATTCTGAAATTATCGTTTGTTTTTGACATTTCCTTTTCAGAATGGCAACAGCCGTAATAAACATTCTTGTTTTTTGAATATATTTTTTTAGAATTCGGTTCGATTAGTAAGAATGCTTTTGTTTATACGAATAAATGCAAAATACCAGATATATGAATAAACATTATTACACTTGCCTATTTGCTTTTTCAAAGTCTGTAAGTATATTTTATTTTGATAATATATTCAGGTATTAGATCGTTTACTCTTTATGCTAGCACTTTCTTTTCGAAGCATACCACCTTACTTTGATCTATTATATTTCCATAGCAGCGAGTTCAAACCTTAGAAAGCTGAAATTTTAGTTGTTTTCGAATAAAAATTGATTTTCATGAAGAAAAATAATGCTTATTTTACAATTTTTTTCTATCTCTCTCTTTAAATTTAAACACATTCGAATAATACAAATAACTTATGTTCTCAACTAATGCAAATCAGAGGTTAGCAAGTCTAAGTTCTTCTGGTCCATAACATCAGTTAAGAAAATAATTTGCTTTGGAATAATTGGGGAAGACTTGGAAAATAAAGAGAATTTATGATTTAAATCTTTCAGTTTGGAAGTCGATTAATGTTCGCGTGATGAAATTCGGAATCCTTTGCTCATTTTGTAGTTGCAGCTTGTACATGTTAAAAAAAACTTATTTTTGCTGTTCAAAAACAACTGTTTGTTTTTTGCTTTAAAATTCCTTTTATTTTCCTTTGTAGTGTAATTTTAGTTTCTGCATGGGAAGCTGAATTAACTTTTTAAAATTTATCTAATTCATTTAATATAATTTTTTTGATTTACATTTGCATTATTCTTGTTCGTCAGTGCTATTACGGGAAGACTAAATTGTTTCGATGTCTTTTTAATTTATAACATAATTAGTTAGTTTTACTGAAATTATTTATTCGTTGCTAAATTACTGTATATTTGTTATCGGTTAACTAATAAATGTGTAGATTTGCATATTGGAAAAAGATTAAAACTTAAAAGAGCATAATACATTGAATGGTGTAAGTTTAAAATCTCCCCTGCGAAATTTAACATTTCATGCTTTTAATAACTTGTATTCTTAAGTGGAAACTTGAAAACGATTTACCATTTTCGTATGACAATCATCTCTCTCTCTCTCTCTCTCTTTCTTCTTATAACAGTCATAAGTCAATGCATGCTTCTTAAAAAAAGTTGTGCAAAATGTAAACATAGCGTTAACGTCTTAGACGACAGGCTTATGTGCAGTATGCAATGCACATACGCCTGTACTTTTAATGACACATTTAGATGATATTCCCAATTACGTTTGAAAAGGCTCGTGGTAATTGACAATCGCTGTGTGCAAATTATTCCGCTTACTGATGCAAATGGGTTAACGCGTTAAGTACCATCCACAGTTTATTTAGCTATCCGCTTACTTTTAATCTTCAATACAGTTCTGCGGAAAACAGAAAAGCAAAACCGAAGGTCCAGCTACATGCCAGATAGTGACCTCCCGCCCCTCCCAGAAAAAGTGAAAGTCAGTAATTTCTGAAATCACCGTCAATTTAGCATCATGGTTATGAACTGACTGACTATAGAATACATGTCAGCATAAAAACATATTGGCATATTCTGATCCAACCTGGTACTATTGCACCTCATTCTACAGTTAATAACGACAAACTTCGATCAACTGTTTTTGGGACAATTGATTGAAATTAGGAAAACTAAAACATTTTAAGGAGTAACTGGATGAATCACTTTTGCTTTGACCTGAGAAACTTCTGACTCTCACTTTTAGTCAGTAGAATGCGAGTGCAGGACAAAACATTTTGGCACATTCTTACCACACCTAGCACAATCTCATCTCGTTCTATGGAACATGATATTGTAGAAAAAGTATGCGGAAGAGTATTCGAAATTTTTGTATTTTCGTTCTATTTCGAATTAACTTATTCTATTACGATAACTTTTATCGTAATGTAACGGAAAAAAGACAACAGTAAAACTGATATCATTTGAACTGAAAACAAAATTACTTTCTTCTGCATTAAGTATTCATAGATTTGAGGATTCAATTTGAAAAAAATAGCTTAAATTTGGAGGCTCAAATCCGAATTCTGAATTCTTTCAAATACAGCAAATAATTTTGTGGCAGAAATTTACGACCGAAAGATGATTCATAAAAATATTTGACCCAGAAACAAAGAAACCCTTTCTAAATGGAAAATAGTATATTGGTACTTCACTGCTAAAGAAATGTTTGTTTTCTTATCTAGTAAAAATACTCTTGGCGAAAGTCACTGCAACTGTCTTGTGAGTTATGAAAGCATTCGAAGTATACTGGAAGCATATTTATATAAAGAAAAGACCCTTAAAGTGAAAGGATATGAAATAAAGTTAGCTTAGAAATATTACAAAATAATTTAGAAAGAATTATAAACTCATATTGGAGAGCACTATTATTATATATAAATGATTTCATAAATAGTGAAAAAGTTCTTTCGCTCTACTGGATAAAAGATTAGATTACGCTGAGGTAAAATATCTGTCCGTAGACGAAGCAAATCATCTTAAAAAATAACACTTTTCTGAAATGTAAGTAACTAAACTGACGTTAAGTGCTGGAAAGAAAATAGATTTGGAAAATAAAGCAAATTTTACCAGGGACAGATTTCCCATAGGGCCAACCTAGGCCATGGCCTAGGGTGCAATCGTCCGATGGCGCATGCACAGAAGAATTAACAACCAAATATTTACACATTTAACAGTGTTATTTTCAAAAGGCCATGTAAAATGATGTTTTTGAAATTTACATTCGTTACATTAAATATATTGAGCGATACATTTTGTGTCTTCTGTGGACCCTATAGTGTTTTTCTTTTGAATTAATTTGCATTGAAAGATTGATTAAGTGCTTATATGTTCCAAAAATAAACTGTTGTATATTAAATTGAAAAATAGATACAAACTTTTTTGAGAGGTGACGGCGTGCAGAATATGGTTTAAACTAGGGCGTAGAAATGTGTAAATCCGGCCCTGAATTTTACACACATTACAATAATGGGCAAGTTTTTGCTCTAAAGAATATCTAATGCAGAATAAGACAAAATCATTCGGAAACATTGCATTAGTGACGATTTATTAACAATTCAAGTGCCGAAATAGTTGATTTTTGTAGAACAGATATAGTTTTTTTTAAATAATTTCAAGGAGAATATATCGAAGATATTTCTTGCTTGTTGTCTTATTTTTTGTGTGTGCTACGTTAGTATTATCTATCCCAGAACGCCGACGGGAACATTCAACTTTAAGCCATGAAAAAATTCGTAATGTTTTTTATTCAAAATGATTCCTCGGCTAATAATATATATGTATTTATGTGATTAAAATACTGAAATATGAAGTTCAAAAAAAGATTTTGAAAATATTGTTTAACAATAAAATCTCGCATTCGTGACAATGTACCAAAAATAGCAAAGAATTTATTCTGAAAGCAATCGTAAGATTTTGCAGTTTATGAACATAACAGAAAAAGCAAATTAATCGAAAAATTAACCATAAGCTTTATATGGCTTTTAAACATAGAAGTAAATTAACGTCAATGAACTCTATGGATTACTATTATCCACTTCTAAAATGCATGAAAATAATTTAATTTTAATTTTTCCTAGAGAAATTATTAGGTGAATATGAAGGTTTCTGAATCACATAAAACTATAGAAATAAAGAAGTGATTCAATTTTTATTATTCTCCAGAAATACTAAAATTTGTATTACAGCTCTTCCTGTATAAAGTTCAATGATTCAGACTGGATGAATATTGTAATTAGTTAGTTTATTTGGGCTTACTTCATTCAAAAATCATTGACCCAATGAACTTATACAAATTTAAATACAATATCTCATTCTCTGACTTTTTATCATAAAATATCAGGTTATCTTCACTTTTTGTTGAAAATCACATATTCTCTTAATTTTCAATGATTAATTTTGGCTTTTAATTGCAGGGACGGGCGACTGAATTTTGTTCTTTTTTCCCCTATAAACAGACATAAAAAAAAAACCCAGAGAATTTAAAACCAGTTTTTCCAACACATCTGCACTCAGTCAGTCATCCATCCATCAAGTAGTGACTTTTCGCTAGCTTTCTGCTACGGAAATTTGAGTTTACTCACTTGTGGAAACGAAGGTTATTTTAGGAGGCTACTTTTCGACAGAAGGAAGGAAGTTCTCTTATTCCTCTTTCTTACTTTAACATATGTCATTTAATGTTATTGAATGTTCAAATACCAAAATATATTTTGGGTCAATTGGTGGCGGCACAGTCACATGACAAACATAACTAACCATACCATACATCTAACATTGACTTTTGATTCAAGACGTCATGTGACGTCACATCATTTTCCTCTATTAAATAAATAATGGATTCCAAACTTAAAATGTCAGGGTATGACGAGTTTTCTGTTTTCGTTATTTGGGGTTGTGTAGAACTACCGTATCCGAGACTGATTTCCGGTGTAATGTTTCGTTAAAGCGAAACGAAGCCCTCGAGACGGAAGTTCTGTGCATCAAAGTGAACAAAACAGAAAACTCGCCCTAGCTATGAACCTGAATTAATTTAACTAAGATTTCATTTCAATCTAATTAAGTAGCCATAATTAAACCTTTCAAATTTATACAATTATTCTTTGTAGGTTCATATACCTATGCATACAATTTTAGCAAAGCATTGAGGCAATAAGTGACGTCAAAATTACATGGCATAACCCTATTAACGTGTTGTTTTACAAGCGTTGCGACATAACTATTTACTACAATACCAAATTAGAAATGTGATTTCAGAAATTAAAATGGCGTGGTTCGTTTGAAATGTATCATGTGAGCACAGTGTTCCTTGACCCCGTTAGTCGCAATATCTAATAGATGGGCATGCAATCTGCATCTAGCTACTTTTATCTCAATATACAGGATTTTCTCACAGAATACTTACTCACATTCACATTAGGATGAATTACTACAGTTACAAAGAAAAATCTGCCCTAACTAAATGAAGATATGGATAGGGCCGGATGAAGTCCTGTAGGGTAGAGTGGGTCGAAACAAAAGCGACTTTTCGATTATCAGATTCTAATAGGACGCAAAAGTTGTTTACCATGCTAATCAACGGGAAAATATGGAAAAATTATGCTTTTAATCTTCAGTTCGTTCAAAAGACCCTAAAGTTTGGAAAAATGACAAAAAAACTTCAAAATTTACTTTTACTCTAAAATTATAGGCTACCCTAACTAACAAGATCCTCCACGATGGTTAGATATCTTTATGATGTTTTGCGGCATTCAGAATATCGTGCAACATCATTGGGTATATGATAAAATATTTTGTGCTAATAGGGTATTTTGTTTCGAATAACATCCAAGAATTTCATTTTGACGCGTGATAATGGAAAAATTTTTAAAATTAACACTCTTTATTTTAGTACGCTTTTAGAGTTAAAAATTTCTAATTTCGAAAAATCAAGGATTTACCATGTTATAAATATACGCAGTATTTCATTAAATCTGAAAAGTTAGTTAATCATTGTGTGCAATTTATCTTAACTCTAAATCGCATTAAGTTTGCTTATTGTAATTATTCACGCTGATGTGGCCAGTAACCACTTTTCCCCCACTCTCTCCCACTCTTTCCGAACCAGTGCTAGGTCATGGTCAGCCTCTATAATGTCTGTAAGTTACTATTTGGATTGCTCATGTGAGATCGTATCGTTACAGCTCTACTCCTATAAAAAGCTACAGTACAGTCCTGAATCTCTAGTCACTCCCGATGGCTGACATGGCAAACCAGGTCTTACGCTTGTTCATTTCCCAAACAAGCTACAAGCTCCCTAACTCAAATGCTTGTTAACTACATTATGAAAGACATCCTGTCTGGTTTGCCATTAAAGATATCCGTCGCTAAATACGGTCCGAAATATATCTTTAAAGTTGTTCAGTCAACGAGGCATTTGCCAGACGACATAAAAAGAATATCGATTCTGTGATTGAGAGAAACGAGTTCTTCTGTCACCCAGACAACTGTTGTGTCTATGGTAGTCGATGAGATACAAAATACGGAATCGGAATACAGGAGGATATTGCAGGCAGAACAAAGATCAAGTGAAGACTATTTATAACTTTTAAGATTTCGATTAATAGTACGATGCTGG
>BGPR01001104.1:265440-312023 GCA_013235015.1 Araneus ventricosus
CAACCATTGGAAATCCGCGGCACTGAGGGTGCATTGCACGTCTATCTCGTTGTATACGATTCGCGTTCTGACGTCACTGGTCCAGTTCCTTTCAGGTCTGGCTACCGCAAAAGATGTCGGAAATTTGAAGTTTTCCGGATACCCGATATTCACGGTACACTTCTGAAATGGTCGTACTCGCAAATCCAAATTTCATTGCTACTTCGGTGATGCTATCTCCAATCTTTCGTGCGCCACTATAACGCACGTTGAAATCACTTAAATCTTAATAACCTGCCATTGCAGCAGCAGGAACCGATCTAACATCTGTTGTCTTATATAGATCAGACATCTATTGTCTTATATAGGCGTTGCCGACAGGATTAGGATTAGATTGTTGTATGTAATTTTATTTGCATATGCACGCCTGAACCAGCTTTTCTGGCTCTTCAGTGTACGTGTCAAATTTCTACAATTTTTTGTTGTGTTCTGAAATAACGTACGAAAAATTTTATGAAAAACTATTTTGGAAACAAATAATTCCATAGATTAAATTCAAAGGACAAACTTTATATAGTTACTAATAAAGACATCTTTATGCCTAATTAAAATGGAATTCAATATAAATTGACATGTTTCTAAATTGGGATCGAATTTTATTATAAAATAATTCCATTTAGATCACATTTAATTTAATTTAATGTTACTTACACATTGAAAATGCTATTATTTATCCTCATAATTATTCTCTTCCACCATATTATGCAATTTCTAGAACTTATATATAGCACGTGTCTTTTTGCGATATAACTATTATTTTTTTTGTATTTATATATATCGGCAATTTGTAGAGAACATTCCGTGTCACTAGCACTCAGATGATCAAACCAATAAGAGCTTTCAACATTAATAATTGATGAGCTTTCGTGCAGGGGAGTTTATCATGTCATCAGAAAATCCATATCCAATAAGAAATTTGCAAGGAATGGCTTCGGATAGCTTACCGGATTTCGTGAGAATCAGTCTTCTCGTATTTTTTGTGAGCTTCCTATATATAAAACAATTTATGACAGCAACACTATCTTTGAATTTTTTAGAGACAAATTTGATTTCCCCTCATATTTCATGATTCTTCCTAGTAAATAGTATTTATAAAAATTAAATTATTGAAATTCTAGTTAACGATTTGGTGAGACATCGACATACTACGTCGGATTATAATTATATTACAGCAAGTACGCTCATCTTTACGAGATTGAAAATTTAGAAAATATGTCATCGTGTCTCAAAACGCGTGCTTAGCAATATAAACGAACAGCAAATGACATCAAATTACCCTAGAAATGTACATCAAATAATTAATAGATGTTTGTTAACTCTTTCCTTAAGCAAAATGATTAATTAAGCTTCATCAAAATTAAAAAATTTTTGTGTAATCTATGTTGGAGCTAGCGTTAACTACTATATAGAATTGCAAACGGTGATTAGGAATGTAAGTATTGGATAAAAAAAATTGTTCAAGCTTCCTGATACTACTTGCAGAATAATGATAAAATTATTTAAGTAAATTAACTTTATAGTGTACTATTATTATAAACTCGAATCATATCAAATCCACATTAATTTAATGCACAGTCAATCACATGCAACAAATTTGTTTTTTAAAATATGTGATTATTTTCGATTTTTAAAGCTTATATTTTTTGTGAATAAACAAGAAATTCTTAAATTCGATTTTCACAGTATAGCAAATTTTAGATTATAAACTTTTCTCTTAAATTTTAATGTTGCAAGTTCATCAACCAGGAATCTATTGCTTATTTTAATTTCCAGTTTTTCCTCTCACTATTATTTATGCAGTCAAGAAGCCATGATTATATAAAGTTCCTAAGACCATTATCATGTGGACAGAATAATTTTAATTTATCAGTACATGGATGACGGATTTACTATAAGTGGATCCTTGGAAATTTCCGAGGTTACGTAATTAACTCCCTTAAGGCCCAGTATAAGCTCTCTAAAGCAACAGTAATCCAATTATGGCCTCTAGAATCTTGAGAATAAGAGCTTTGAAGCTCTAATGCCTGTTGATGCTAATAGAATACACATGAGAAATGTTATTAAATCAATTTTTGACAATATATAGATGCAACCTAGTGCTGAAAAAAAATAAAAATAAATTGATGATTTTCCTCTAAGGCGCATCTTTTACCTTGCTTGAACGCTTAAGAATATAATATTTCATTCATACATTTTGAAGAAATTCCTACCTTATATTATTAGTTCTATAAAATCATCATGCGTTTTGATATTATAATTTTATCAAGGTATTTTTCCAATTAAAGCCCCTGAGTCTTGTTCAGTGTGTTCAAACCATCTTTTGCCATAAACCATACTTTAAAAGCAAAATAGAATTTTAAGTGTTTTTCCTCTATGTTTTATTCAAGAATTAAGAAAAAAGCATTTTAAAATCATTTTAAAAAATCTGTCTTTAGGCATTACATTGCACCATGGAAAAAAATCCAGTTATGTAAACTTCAAGAAAAAATGTGTTAGGTTACATGTAATGTAAGAAAGATGTATATACTTTTTTAAAAAACCCTGAATATCTAAATGATTAAAAGATAAAGGAAGTAAAAATGTTAGTTAAAAGAATTTTATTACTGTTTAAACATTAAGGACATACCCGGAGTTATGCTTGTCCTAAATATCGTGATAGGTTACAAACTAACTCGGTCCCAAAGCTCGTAAATATAGTAGCATGATGTGCAATTATTTTTTAAATAAGATAAGAGCGCAGAGTTTTCAATGCCTCTGCCTAAAGTTGTCCTTTTCTTTCATTATTATTTGAGTCAATCCCTATTGCAGAATTTTTCAGGACTTCGATTCAGCTTCAGTTCAGATTTTTAACAATCTCGTTGCATCACTCTTGTAAATTAACATGTTCGCTGCACTTGATTCCGCCTGGATCCACGAACATCCTAATGTGAGTGACCCTTTTCTCTGCTTTTATCTCTAAATTCTCTAAATTACGCTAGAAGATGGGTCATCTAATTAGACAGTGTAGACAGATAGGTTTTGATTCAATCGGCGATCTATGTACGTGTTAAGGTGCTTTATCGTCTTCTACCACTTTTACCTCGACTGATGTCAGCTTTCTAATTGATTCATTCTTCTCTTTTCCTCATCTTAGAATCTTCGATGCCTCTTGCTTTTTATAATATAAATATTCTTTATCTTCATTTTAATCGATGGAAACCTTAAATTATGACAACATCCGGCTAGAGCTGATACCGCAATCATTGATGGTTTGCAGCGACTGCAACATACATGAATGAAATTCTATGGTTGGACAAAATTAAATGGAAACAATTAAGATAAAGTAGCGTGCAAAATCCCTCTTGAAATCAGAGCTCAGCAAGAGCTTTCTGTACCTTTGACGACATTAACTAGGAAGATGGGAGGTAGAATACCAGTATATGGTCTCCTCATCAACACTGAGCAGATAGAATCATTCTGGGTTGGGTTCCTTTTGTTAACGTAACCCAACCAACTAAATGAGAATAGACCCTAAGACTACTATAACTGAGAAACTCCAAACATATGTGCTGCATAAGTCTGTATGCAGGAGGCTCTGCATAGAATGTTTTTATAATGGGGTTCATTTAGTAGAAGTATACTCAGTCACCTCTGTACTATTATACTAATCGGAGAGAGTGGCTAAGTGATGATTAAACAATGGAGGTCTCATCAGTTCACTTTTTTCAATTTTAGTTTATTGTTCATTTCATTTGTAGCACTGCCATGTAAGACGGAGGTAAGCATAAACCCTTTCAAGCATGATGAGCCATGGTGGCCTAGGTGGGCGGTCTCGAGGCGCGGAGGGTTCCAGGTCCGAATCAACCCACCGGAGCGCTGTTAGCGGCTGGTGGTGCACTAAATCTGTTAGCAATGTCCTCCCGCCCCTGCATGGTGTGGTCCCGGAAGTTTGGAGAGGGTGCCACGCCTAGTGTCTTCTGTAATCTGGTGCGGTTCAAAAATTACTGAGGTCCATACAAAATAGCCCCTCGTGTTAGTCTGCACAAACGGGACGTAACTATAACTGAACTTCTTTCAATCATGGTGGATATTTTCTGAACCACTCTGAATGATGCATCTTTACGCATCTTTTCAAATAGCGCTTATTATAAAAACCATACACATAAAAACAGCACAGATTAATTTTTGGTGCTTGAAATAAATTACAATATTTTTCAGCTTCCAAACAATAAATCTTTACCCAGCAGGCTAGTATTAGGCGCGGCCGGGCCACGAAAGAGAAGCGGTATTTTTTTATATCGCAATATCTATCATCCAAGACAATCTAGGATCCGGTCTTGGGGGGGGGGGGATAGGTATAAAACTTTGATCATCGTGATGAATGTCAAACTTCAAAAACTAAAGTAAACCAAACCTTTAACTTTACAGACTTATCACTACAATAAGAACTCATAAAGAAAATACAATATTGATAATTTAATAAAAATTACAATGAAATAACTGCAAAAATGTTCGACCGCGTCAATGCTACAAGTTCAAAGTGGAATGACTACAAAGGTAGCAAAATTTTCGAGCCTTCTAAGCAATGTTGAAACGTTTTTTATTTTAAGAGAGAAATTAAGAAAAAAACAGCTGTAAGGATAGTTAAATTAACTAGGAATTTATCTTGCTCTGGGGGACTGTGCCCTGAGTAGCCCTGGATTCGCTACATGACATTCTCTAAGAACCTGTCTTCATATCCGATTTAATTACTAGCAGTCCACTTTATTATCTCACTGATGTGCCTGATCTCGAAGAAATCATAATAAGTGGTGTACTACGGCTATCCGCACTTTCAAAGCCCACTTCATTGTCGTCGGTTCTCTTCTCTGGTTACTATTGAAATGCATAAAACCGCCTTCATTACATTTACATCTCGGAGGCTGTATGCAATCATCCAACACCTATCAATGTACTTCCAGCACAATGACTTATCCGACACTACCGTAGAGCCAGAAAACTGGCACCTTTCTAATATCGTGTCGGGCCCAATAGCACTGCAGATGCAAAAATGATGTGGCATGGACTCACACTAATGTCTGAAGGTATCCTGGAGGAATTCACCTACATCCCTCAGGGCAGTCACAAATCCATAAGAGTGGAGGTGGTGGAGATATCTTCTCAACAACAGGTAAGGCATCCCATATCTTCTTCAATGTCATGTGTGAGGATTTAGGTGGCCAAAGGAAGTGTCTAAAGTCGTAAGAGGTTCCTTGGAGCCATTGGTACCAACTGATCGTGGAGTCCATGTACGTCCTGCTGTGAATTGTCCTAACCGTCGGAATGCACAATGCATGAATGAGTGTAGGTGATCGCTAGGGATGCTTTAAGTGCCTGCACCCTGTGAGAGCTCGTCTCTAGACGTATAGGGGTTCCAGCACTGCCACACACCGTCCCGCCATCACAAGAGGTCTGCCATGAAACAGTCTGCCTGTGAGCAAACAGGGTTCATTGATTAATGATGTCGTCTCCATATCTGCACATGTGCATCCGTCCGGATACAATTAGGAAACGAGACCTGTCGTAGACCAGACAACGTGTTTCCGCCATAACAGTCCAAGTGGTGTGCTGTCGGGCCCAGGAGAGGAGTAAAGCTTTATGCCGTGCAGTCAGCAACGGTACACGAGTGGGCCTTCGGCTCTGAGAGCCCATATTAATGACGGTCCGTTGAACACTTCGTACGCTGACACTTGTAGATGCCCCACCATTGAAATCCGCGGCAATTTGAGGAAGTATTGCACGTCTATCTCGTGTGTAAGATCGTTTAAGGATTCGCGTTTGACGTCAATGGTCCAGTTCTTTCTAGGTCTTTTTCCGGCCACACCGATGTCGGAAATTTGAAGTTTTACCGGATACCCGATATTCACGGTACACTCCTGAAATGGTCGTACTCGCAAATCCAAATTTCATTGCTACTTCGGTGATGCTATCTCCAATCTTTCGTGCGCCGACTATAACGCCACGTTGAAAGTCACTTAAATCTTAATAACCTGTCATTGCAGCAGCAGGAACCGATCTAACATCTGTTGTCTTATATAGGCGTTGCCGACTGCACCGGGTTACGATGATTGGTTGCATATCACTATTATTTGCGTATGCACGCCTGTACCAGCTTTTCTGGCTCCTTAGTGTATTTAAGATAGCAGTACAGATGACCAGATATTCATTTTCTCAGGCTTGAGAAAGAAACCCAATCAGTACAAAGAAAACATCTTCACAGGAAGGTGTCGTTTAAATGATTAGAGTGATATTGATGTACTTTTTTTTCAATGAATATCTGTAGTCATTAGTAGCAATGTATCAGTTGAGTAGAGAAGATCCCTGCTCCCCTTTAGATATTTAAGTATTTTAGGGGATTGAATATCATTCTACCTTCTGTTTCCCATTAAAACTTCTGTAAAACACCTTTTAGGTATCATTTGAGAATATCCCTCATCTCTTAAAACCGCTTTTTATTATCACAATCAGGGTGCTTGGACAGACGAAATATCGATAAAGATTTAAATATGTTAACGCATCTAGATCGCGTTAACGTGGGAAAGTTTACTGTATTTTTAAAGCTTGCACACATTTGAAAAGCGACGCTCTTGGAAAGAATTCGTACAGCTGTAAGATGACGAGGGAACCCAAGGCAGAATTTTGTTTAGATTTCATGATGAAGATTGTAGAGTACAGTAACAATAGTTGTTTTAAAAAGTATCGTTTACACTTAATAACGTTTCTGCTTCCATTTAAATTCAGAGTAGCATTTTAAATTTTTTCAACAAAATATTTCTTTAAATTCAGTAAAATTATTTATTATTTAGATTGAAGAGTAAAAATTTTAATCTGTGCTCTATTCCAATATTTTTTTTTATGTTGGCATTGATTGTGATAGAAGATTACTGAATTATTAGCGAATTATTTTATATAATATTAATACCTCCAAAATAAATGAAGAACTTTCCAGAGAGAAATCCCTCCAAAAATTATTTAGAATTTTATTTATAAATAGTTATAATAGTTTTCCCTTTGACTAGCTTAGTTTTATTCACTTCCCATGTTGAAGCAAGACGAGGGCTGTTTTGGGAACCTGAAACTGACACATCCCTTTCCATACTTCCGCACCATACCAGTGGATCTCCTACGTATGATTTATCGCGAATCAGGTCAAATACACGACGTATCTTCAGAGAAATCGTGTTTCGAACCTGGCACACTCCAACGCCAACACTTTACCACTAGGCCGCCATGACCACATCTGCCCTTCGAAGAATTGTGTTTGAGCTTTGTATAATTTTAAATGTTATTATTTTGTATCACTTATATAGAGTATTGATTAGAATTAATGAATTATTTTAATTTTTCCAAGTATATTAGAATATTATGTTATTTATCAATGAAAATGGTCAATTGTTTTAAGTTATTGTATTTATTTATTATGATTGGTTCAATCAAAGTAATCTAGATCCAACTTTTTTTGAATTATGGAATAATCTGAACAAATTTCAGAATGAGGTGAATTTGGTATCAACCTTATATTTCACTGAAAGTACTTTGTAGAATAACTTTTGACGTCCCTCTTCTTTTTGCGTTTTTTGAAATGCGTTTCTAAGTTTCTATAATTTAACGTCTTCAAAATTTTTAACTATTAAAAAAAGAGATAAAAGGGTTCATAAAAGACCCATAGGCCTTCAAGATAAAAACCCCGAAGAAGAGAAAAGGTGCATCAAATATACTGGTATGAAGATTTAAATATTACATTTCTTGTTTTTGTCATTCTTGCTTTATCATATTTCAGTATTTAGAATCAAATTAACTATCATTTTGGGATTTATAACTGGCAGAATGTTGCGCGGAATACAATAGTTATTTATTTGATAGTTATAATTAAAGTGATTTTGCTACAAAAAAGCGAATTACTTTTACTTTTGTATAACGAATCTTAAGTTATTTCGATAGTACTTCATGTGAATATTTATGAACACAAATTACAAATATAAATTTAAAATTACTGAATACAAAGTTTATTAATTATCCACAAAGATGAATTAAACTTATTAGTCAGGTAATTAAAATCAAATAATAGAGTAATTATAAGACAATTTGTTTTAACAAATATATAGTTACTGTGTTTAAAAATTTGCGAAATTATCTTATTTTAAATCATCATAACTGATAAGTTGAAATTTTCACAAATACGTATGCGCTATACTTTCAGAGAGTCCCCAAGAACTTCAGAGCCTGGGGCCCTCAACAAGCTTAATACGCCCCCGCTCACACGTGTATAATTATTCATTTTATTATCTTTCGTGCCGAAAAGAGTTAAACTGTTTTTTAAGGTTCGATTAAATTTGTAAATATCGTAATTATAAATTTAAGCCACCAATTTAAATTATCATCTTTATTGTCGTTTTTCAACTCAAATCGTTATTGTAGAAGTTACAAAATAGAAACGCATTCATGCTGTAACCTAAGAAACTTTTGCTGAAAAATAATACTACCCGAGAGTGATAAAATATGCCAACTTCTGGAAAATAATATGATTATGAAAAAAATATCAGCTCTTATTCTTGTTTCAATTTATGTTTAACCCCTTAAGAATAGCTTTTTTTTGTCATCTAATAAGATGAACCCTCCTGCTTTGGAAAGAGGCTGTCGTTTTCATTCCTCTAAGAAGGCATAGAATACTCGAGATGCTTATGGATTCTACGTAATTTTTGTGTCAAATTATAAAGCTAATTAATGATTAAATTTTAATTTAAATCTAAAAATGCGTTAATTCGATGCCCGTCAATATGATGGGCGCGAGACTTAAGGGGTTAAACTACAATTATTTAGATTTCATTTTCAAAACAATGTATTCTAAATATGAAGATAAATATTTCCAATTGAAGTATACAATTTTATTATTACTGAAAATCTTTTAAGAATTCCATAATTCCACTTTTTAACTCTTAATTCGAAAATATAGGGAGTATGAAGTCTCAAGATCATGAATAAGAATTCAAAACTCATTTTTTTTTTTTTGCTTATAGTTATACAAAAGGAATTAATTAAAATTCAATTGCTTTTATTTTCTTGTGCGTGAAAGTAATTGTAATTGTAAAAATATATGTCTGTCTGTCCTTGAATACAGTATCTCAAAAATGCAAAGAATTAGATTATAAAATTCTTCATGCGGTATTCACATCAAAATTGCAAACCCATATCAATTTTTAGACTTAATCCTTCATTAGGAAGATATATCTTTTCTATGAAAATAATGAATTTTCTATGAAAATAAAAAACACAGCGCCATTTTTACAAAGATTATTTTAAATAAGCGTTGCCATTCACATCGAATGAAAATATTGTATAAATTTTCAATTTTTACAAGGTGTTATGATCCCAGCTATTGAAAATATTAAACCTATAATGGAAATCAGAAAATACGTGTTGTTGTCTGTCATAAAAACTCCTCCTAAACGGTGAGCAGCAGCGACATGAAATTTGCACATATTATTTTGAGGTTCATTTCTAGGAGTCTATTTTTTCCGAGTCACATTAATTTTATTGTTTCATCAAATCCTTCATTCACGCGTTTTGCATTAACATAAAGACAGAATTTTTACTTCCCCTTTTATTTCGTAGCATGCACCTTTTAATGTGCACACAAGTATCTAATGACGTTAGTTTAATTACAGTGTGACGATTCGTTTAAATTTCACAACTTCTAAAATATTTTTAATCAATGTGTAAGGTTATTCAAGGTTACTGAGTCTCTGGTCCTACCGAAGGCAGAGGACGCAAGGAGGAAAAGAAGGAACAGTATGCTGTGTTTTTTCGATCAGGCACACAAGCACCAAAAAGAAGACAATAGTTCTTCGGGACATGGCAATAAAAAGACAATGTGAAGGAACTTCTGTTGTCGCCAAAGCAATGATGGCGAGGGAAAAATAGAACTCCGAAGATTGCTAGACTCTTGCCAAGTGGCTCAAAGTAAGGAGACAGAAAAAAGAGAGCAGTTTAGCTGCTGGCCGAGGGGTGAGAGACATGGTAGAGGGCAAATAAAAATCAATGAAAGACGCTACAGTGAAAAACTGTTTAATTAACTTTCAAGTCTTATAAGTACTTAGACTTAAAAATGTTTTACCCGAGAAATGCCGGCTATATCAGCTAATAAGTATATAAAACTGACATCATCGAATAAATATTTTTATACATTAGGATTATTACATTGTTAAAGCGTTTACTTCATATAAAAGCTTCCAAAGTTATATCCAGTTAACATGAAAAATTACCCGGTTAAAACGTCAGTGGCAGAGTTAATTTTAAATATTTTATAAAATGATTATTGACGTCAAGCAGAAACATTTAGTTGTATATCATTTATACAGAATTATTTTTGAACTACAGGTTAAAAAAGACGGCATACAAAAAAGTCGAGGGGAGAGGGTTCCCGAATTTTTGTTTGCACGTATGGTGTTAAGATAAATGGACAGAAAAGGAATTATTTATCCAATGAAAACTGAAACTTCTCAATAAACTGTAGCCTATCGATTTGAAAGGATAAGAAAATATAATTGGTGGATAACCTTATACTTACTCCAAAAAGTTGTTTTTCGATATATCATCTACTGATTTTGTCATATTCATGGTTATTCGTTTTCACTAATTATTACCCTTTTTAATAGCAGTATAGAAAACCAGGAATACTGATTTTTTTAACTTTTGATTTATCACCCATAATAAATTAAACACCAAAAATTCGACCAATGCTTTATTTAATGGAAACATTTCAACGTAGCTTTATTTTTCGAAGAATAAAATTTCTTTGAAAAAATTTTCGCAATTATTTATTTTTATTTTTGCGAAGCAATATTTTTGTGAATTCAAAGCGTATTTTTAAGACTTACCATTTAAAAATCGTAGCGATATACTTTCATGACAATTGTAACAAAGCACGGCGAAAGTTCGATAGCGCTAACAGCATAACATTTTATAATGGAAACCTTAGAAAGTTGTTCTGGTGCTCGAAGTCTCATGACATTTTATCTAGTATACATGAATGTTGTTCGAAATTATTTTTGTAAAAATATATCGCATACTTTTCATTTTTTGCCTGTAATTCATGGGTTTAATGAAAACTTTCAAAAATTATATTATTTTAGAAAAACATAGTTTTAGTTGGATTATTAAGATCATTTTAAATATATTAAAGAAAACCAAAAAGAAATGAAAAAAATATGTTATGGCTTTAAATCGGTGGGGTTTTTTTGCCGCCCCAAAAAGTATTTCATCATTAAATTAAGAAATATAAATAAATAACAGTAAAAAAATGTTACCAATAATTCATAAACTATGCGTTAATAGTCTCAAAATTGAATCTTTATTTTGAAAATTGTATATCCAAATCGTTCAATGCATATGACATAAAAACAAACAAAACTACAATTCAGAGTATTTACTATTTTTTAATGAAAGTCACATGTTCTTCAAAAATATGAAAGTTAGATAAATTTAGAGAGCATATTAATATAATTTCCGATTATTTTTCAAAAGTCAAATGCACTGCTTCTTAATTAACTTGACCGAATTAAGTATTTTGATAACAAAGAATTTTTTCCATCATACTTGTGCAGCAATCTTCATGCTAGTAACATACTATATAGATATAAAAAGTTCAGTGATTTCATTTTCAAATTTATTCATTAAAACTCCTTGGTAAAATCAGTTTAAAAATGTGAAACGCGGCAACTGTAAAAAATGTGAATGGAGTAACGGTTGCGATATTTAATATAAAGCAGCAGCACATGCGGTTAATTTTTTTTAAAAATAGAGAAACTAAAGATAAAATATTCTATTCGTTAATACAGATATAAAAATTAGAAAAACATCTTTTTCAGCATTGCTCAAGCGTGTAGCATCAAAACTTTCGATTATTAACAATTAGAGCATTCGTATCAAATAACATTCCTAAGAGAATCTGAAAGAACTAGCAATGAACTGAATTCATACAAAAAAAATGGGAATAACCTCTGTTAGCTGAACTGAATTGAGACCACGATTTTTGAGATGACACTCAAAATTATTATTGCAATAAACAATAAGAGCATGCATTTTAAATTTAATTTTTGCACTTGGAAAGCAAATCAAGCTCTTCGATTTCAAACATAAACCAATGAAAGTAAGAATTTTTTCAATAAATGAACGTTCTTTTTATAACATTATAATAATTAGATTATTGTGACATGAATACAACAAAATTTTACTGTACTGACAGGATATACAATATTGTTTTTCTTTATTGGTAATTATTTAATGTGATCATGATATTTGAGATTAAAATCAAATATATAATGTTTTTAAATAGCAGAAAAATTTTTGAATTTATTTTTTCACTTGAGAACAAACAAATCAAATTCTTCAGATAAAATTATAAACTGAAAATTAAGTTATAAAATTATAAAAACAACACTTGCGTTGTTTTTAAAAAAAATAAACTTTATTTTTATAACAGTTATTAACCAGATTATTATACATGGCATGTAATAAAAATCTAAATTCCTTCATTTTAAAAATTATGACATCGATTTGACTTCAAATTTATTCAAAAATTATAACATTCGAAAATTGCCTTGTACAGATTTCATGAACTTATTATTTTAATAAAAACTGCGTTACCTGATTGCATGGTGAAGATGATAAAAGAACTGGTCATTATCCAAGTTGCGTCATCCCACGAAATGTTTTTAATTGAATCCGTGGTATTGTTAGGAACATGAGGAACACTCGTAGCATTGATCATTTTCAAATATTCTCACTAAATCCAATGCAGCTCAATGAATCCAAATCTGAACGAATTAGAAGGCACCTTCCAGTAATTTTTCACTCCTGTTTAGTTCAAAATCTCTTCTTTTTATATGTTTGTTGAAATATGGACAGATATTAAAAGAATTTATTTTACTTTTTGTATTCGTTGGTTAGAATTGTCAGAGATGCGCTGTAATTATTCACATCCACCGTTACCTTACGGGATATGAATAGAAAGCAATGTTTGTCATTTCAAAATCACTTTGTTTTGAAAACTCCTTCAAAATCCACATATCTCTAGATGGATAAAATGAAAATTTTCAGAAGAATTGTACTGAATGAAAGGTATTTATATAACTCGGATAAAACGGATGCTTCTCCACTACAAAAGATGGATTTTAGCGCTGAATCTCTCTTTCTCTCTACTCTCCTATTAGTCGTCTTTGGAGAAAAAAAATTTGATGAAAATATCTATTATTATATATTGCTTCATACATTTTGTACGGCTTTAAATTTTTCTCCATCCATGTTTTTTTATTATTATTATATTTTAATTTTTTCAAAGCAAAGAAGCAAAATCTGAGCATAAAATCTTTCCATATAATAATTTTAGTTCATTTTTCTTACATATTTTAAATTTACAAATTTCATTAATATATGATGTACTTTTTTTCTTTCAATTATAAAAACGAATTTTAAATGAACTCTTACAAATTTTAATAAAATTCAAACCCAAACATCATATTCTAAACAAGTTTAATTGTAATATTAATTGTTTTTTATTTTCATCTGAACATGTAAGAAAGTTACTTCAAAAATAATTTAATTTTATTAATTTTGTGTTGTTGTTGCATCAGTTTGATATTTGCAGAAAAATCAGAAATTAACTAAAATACGTTAAGGAATTAACAACAATGTATCACAATTTTCCCTTATAATCAATTCAAATAAATTAATTTACATGAACTCATTAAATAAATGTATTACAATTTTAGATGTGATAATTATATTATCAGATGCATTTAGATTTTCCAGCATCATTATTAAAAGATAACTTTGATAATGGCTGATATTTCAAGAAACTCGGAAAAATAAGCTATAATAGTTTCGGAATTACTTAAACCAATCAATTATTTTTTCTTTAATTGAAAAAATTTAGTTGAATAAGTTTATTTGATATTTAAGATTACGTTTTCATTTTGACGTTTAAAGATTTTTCAGAGGAAAGTCCACAATTTCTCTACTGTTACAACTCGCGTTATCAAAGCATGTCTTTCATTATTCAGAATGGCTAATTAATATTTAACTTATCATTCGATTTAACGACTCTGAAATATTTTGCCGACGGTTCTTAGCGTTCTACTTTTTTAATTTTTTTTCGTTATTAATCCTGAAATTTTTGTAAGGAAAGTTTACTATTCCAGAAGTCTCGACAGAAAATAAATTCACATCCAGTTTGTTTGTAAACATCCACAAAACAACCGTCGAAGTTGTTTGTTTTGAAAATTCCTTCGCCAAGGTAAAACGCACGTGAATGATACACAAGTTTATCTGCCTTAAAACTGTCCTCTAGATTTTGTCCTCCAGTCGAGCCCCTTTGCCCTGAGAGTTGCAGCCAATGAGGATCTTCCGTTTAGGTGACGTCACACCGACTTTATTAGTATCCGGTCCGAATGCCCGGATGTTCTCAATCAAGGAGTCGCGCCATACGTTCTTTTTCGAGTAAAAGAAATTTCCTGAGGATTTGCATGCAAATCCTACGCATCCAATTGCTGCTGCGTTGTCAGATTGGTATTTTGATCGAAAGGAAATTTCACAAATGAAGCCGATTAATCGATTGTTGGTCACAGTATAAAATCTGCTTAGTGAAAAGGAAAATTAGAAATAGCCGTTCTGTATCATGATTTTCGTTTTATATGTAAATGCAAATGATGTCTATTATCAATAATCAACGACAACTCATATTGTCAGTATGAAGACAGCTACAAGCGGCCGTATCAATGTTAAATGACATAAAACATGTTTTTACCCGTCCGACGGCTGTATAATTATAAAGAGATTCATGCGACCACTCAAATTTCGTTTAAAATGCAAAATTTCCTTACGCCGGTAGTTTATTATCGGTATTTGAAACTAGATTCTTTTCGAAAAATAGCATTTGTTTAGAAAATAGCATTGTTCATTTGCATTGGAATCATATTCAAAACCACACCGCGGATCATTCCCCTGTTGCCAACATGAATTGTCACTGACTGTACTAAGAATTATTTTGTTACGTATAAGAGAGTAAAAGTCAAAAGAAATCTTGGAAGTCAAAGCGTCCTTACTGGATTTTCTTATGAGTATTTACGTTTAGCACAACAATAAACAGAATCGAGACCATAGGAGATGATTTTTACTTTCAGACGATTCTGGATACGATTATAAAGAGAGAGGATAAAGGTAGCTTTTAACCCTTAAAAGCCCGATTTTTTAAAAATTGATTTAAAAATGTTTTTTGACTTTCGTTTCTTGAATAAAAAAGGGGGAAAATACTGAAATCCTATTTTGTTTTAAGGATGATTTTTGCCTAAAAAACAATTTGTTACCAACTGATAACACTGAGCTTTATTTCAGAAAAACATTTCCTTTATAAAATTCTATAATATTAAAGAAAGATAAGTTTAAATAATTAATTATAGGAATAAGGAATTTCTTTCAACTTTTTAGAATGAAATATAATATTCTCAAGCGTACAAATAAAGCAAAAATGATGCAGCCTCAAGTGAAAAACATAATTTTTTTTTTAATTTTATTATCACTCAAATGATTTAATAAAAAATTCAGTATGTATCCTATTGGCAACAATAGACATTAGAGATTCAGACTTATTCTCATGATTTTAGAAGACAAAATTGGGTATGTTGCTTAAAGGCAACACTGGGCATTTAAGGATTAGCTCCTTTTACTGCTTCGTTCGGATATAATTCAAATTACGTTCGGGTACCCACACTTTTAGCATAAAGCAACGGATATATTAACTTCACATTAGAAAATTTACAATTAAAATAACCTCAGCATGGGCTTAAGTTAAGTAACCTTATGGATATACCCCATCAGACGGTTTACTTGTTGCGATGTTGGGATATATAGACATTACGTTCGGGAAGTCATCATTTAGCGTAATAGTACAGTCATTAGGTAGTTTTTTAAAACACATTCTGGTTGGAGTTGTAATTTTTTGCTCCTTTATGTTTTTTGGGGTGCTGATTACAAATCTGAGGTTTGCCACCAAAACCTTTAATTGGAATTTTAGTTACAGCCAAAAAAAATGAAAAAAAATGGATTTTCCCCCAATTTTTGGCTCATAACTCAAAAAGTAGCAAATTTTATATATCATCATTATATATCAAAATAATCAGCACAAAATTTCCTACAATCTACATTTTTTCGTTATGCGTATCGTTTAGGCGCTATAACTAGTTGAAGTTTGACTTGCCTGCTAGCGCAGATTGAATAATAACAAATCTTCCTATCTGTATGCACTAAAATTAACTATCTTACTATTAATACACCTTACTCTATATGTTATGAACTATAACGTTACAGTTACTGAATTAGTTGAGTGGACATGGACTGAGTCACTGATTCCCAAACGTTGAGCAGAGCTGGTCAAATCAACGCCACAGAATTTTTTAATTTCATCATACGGTGTCATCCCCCACCTAGCCCGTACACTATCACCGGCATCACGACTATGAGTGAGGTCCCCAAATGTTTTGCATTAATGGATGCTCAATAGTTATATCACTCCATGCGTCAGACCAGAACTTGAATACCCGCCGAATAGTGAAGTTATCTTCAGTTGTTAACTTTTCATATTCTTCTGTTCTCGCTGTACTCTCCAAGTCTTGCATATCTTGCAAATATAAATGGGCACGCTTCACATATGAAAAGTGGACGCTAGCATGAAAATAAGGTAGCATATTAAGGTAGAGAGATTTAGATGAAATTTTGTGTAGATTATATTAGTATATCTTAATATAAATAAAAGTAATTTTGGGTATGCGGCTATGTTCCACATCTCCTCCTAAACCACTAGACCGATTTCAACCAAACTTTGCACACTTATTATTCAAGACAAGAGATAGATGCCTGTCAACTTTTCAAAGCGCAAAAGTTAATTAAATAGTCAGTAAATTAGAAATTAACCGAAACCTTTTTTCCGCTGTAAGTTCGGAGCAAATTACACCCCCCCCCTCCCCCCAGAAATATTTTCATACCATCTTAAAGTTCAAAATTTTATCCTTTCAATGATACTAATTCTTTATCTGTGACATTTTTCCTTCAATTTTTATTAATTTTTCAAAATTTAATAAATAATTGATTACATGCAGACGATTTTGAAATAACGCAAATTTATAGCTACTCCGTTGCTACGCAACGGTTAGACTTTGAACTAATTTACCTTTTTTTCTGAAATTTTTGCTTATTTTTATACATGAATTAATTTAAAATATATTTTATATAAGATGAGAAAGATCACCGTCAACTTTTAAAAGTCCCAAAGCTAATTAAAATGTCAGTTAATTGGAAATTAAGCAAGATATTGGCATTTTCCGTGATATTTTTCGAAAATATGTATTATCTCAGAAAAACTATTTTTACACCATATTAAAAGTTTAAAAATCGTCTGGTTCAATTGACGTTCTCATTTTAATTTTAAAAAATGTTTCAAACGATAAAAGAATTTTGGGTATTATAATTTTCTATACAAAAGTAGTTTTTACATCAAAAATATTAGGCTCGAAAGAATTTTAACCCCGAGACACGCTTAGCATAACAGCTAGTTCATAATATAATAACTTTAACTGCCTTTATTAATATAACTGATAAAAACTTTATTTGTGTAAAGAACTTTACAATAGAAAAGATGTATTAAATAAGCAGAAAATTATTTAGTAAGATAGATAATTTTGTGCATGCACGTAGGATGGTTTGTTATTGTTCAAATCGCGCTAGCAGGTAAGCCAAACATTCGTCAAACTTCAATTAGTCATAGCGCCTAAACGGTATGCATAACGAAAAAAATTGAATGGATATAAATTGTAAGAAATTTTGTGCTGATTATTTTGATATATAATGATGATATACAAAATATGATAGTTTTTGAGTTATAAGCAAAACTCTGGGGGAAAATCCATTCTTTTCCATGTATTTTGGCTATAAATAAAATCTTAACAAAAAGTTTTGGTGGCACACCTCAGATTCGTAATCAGCACCCCCAAAAAAAGATAAATGAGCAAAAAATTACAACTCAACCAGAATTTGTTTTAAACCATCCCTTTTCGGCTCCTAATGACTGGACTATAATGTAGAGAAAGCGTTAATGAAGAAAACTATAGAGAAACACAAAATATAATTATTCTTTCATAGTTAAATACAATAACGAAAAATGAAAATACAATAATGAAAAAGCTATTATCTTCTTCTTTCATTTGAATGATGTAGTTCGATCAATTTAAATTCCACTGAGAAAATTTCAAGCAATATTTTCAAAGAATGATGCAGTATCATTCATGCAATATCTTCTAGGAAGTTTTTCTTTATTTCTGCTTCCTGTTTCTGAAAAAAATTCATGCAATCAGTCTCTACAAAGTCTACAAATGAATGAACTATGAAACTTCCCGTGAGGATGCGATTACATGGTGGAAAGATCTCGGGTTCGAGGATCGTAGATTCAAGATTCGATTCCTCTGAAGTTCCGCTGTGTATGTGGACTCGGTGCATGTTACGTCTGACGGCATAGGTCATATGACTTTACTTTGACCACCCGTAATGTGGACTTTTGAAGTGTGGGGTGCCGGCTCAAAAATCGTCTTTGTCGTCAGATGTTGGTTCAAAGTTATGAGGTTCGTGCCATAATAGAGCGCGTAGAGACTTTAAAAAAAGACGTTTAATTAGATTGTTAAAGTCTCCAGCGAGTTTAAATTTATATCTGCCATCCTCTTTGGATTGCGACCATATGATTAAGACACTGTTGTTTGGAATTTGAAAACTTATTCAATTAACTTGAGAACTGAAGTCTGGAATTCTTTTGTGCAATCTAAATGTGAAGCAGATCCGCTGGAAATAAAATCATTAGAAAAAGTATTATCAGAGTTATTCGTGATCTTCTATTGTTTCCTTTACATACTACCATAACTACCAAATTTTGCATTCCTCTTCGTATGAGATGACACACTAGTTAAAAAATTCCCCACAGTATGAGAATTATCTAACCATTGACCCTACAAAGTACTTAGACCATTCAGTATTGAATTCGAAAAATGATTATGTTTTGGTTCCGTGCAGCTATTTTTGATATTTTTCATTAATACAGATATTTTTTAGATGTATACATTTTATATGAATATAAAATTTTATATTCCTTCAAAGAAACATATTACCATGATTTAAATTCGGGCTTCTGATAGTTCTTTTTAAAACAATTATATCCCATTTAAAATAGAACAAGGTGTGTCACACACCTTGTTACAAAAGACAGAGAGCGTAATATAGGACGTAAAGTGATTTTAAAGACTTCTGTGTTCTCATGATGTATCTAAAAATATCACACAGTGACTGGATCATTCTTTTAGATTAGTTAATAAAATATTTGTATTGAGAGACTTATATCTATGGTTTCGAGCAAACGAAGGGAAGAAAACTCTTTTTACTCTTTCCCGTATATGAAGTATACAAAGAGAAAGTATTGTAATCGTCAAAAAATTCGAACTCGAGATTTTGACGAATTTCCACGTTTTAGACCTCCCTGAGTCCGAAAAACACAATTTTTGAATTAAGTCTGTCTGTGAACATGATAACTCGAAAACTGTTAGAGATATAGGGATGAAATTTGGTATGCGATCTATACACATAATTTGTAGGTTCCTATCAAATTTTGAACAGTCTGTCTATCTGTACGCGTTCATGTGAACACTGTAACTCAAAAACTGGAATAGCTAGATGGATAAAATTTGGTACACATTTTTATCATCATGAATGTAGGTCCGTAGAAAAGTTTGTACCAAATCCGTCGAAGGGTTGATGGTCTGTCGAATTGTATAATTGCATACATGTAAAAATTATATCTCCTAAACCCTTTGGCTTAGATAACTAAAAATTGGTATGACGGTTGCTACCATTAATTATAGATCTGTGCCCAAATTTCGTTCAAATTGCATAATTGTTTTTTTAATCCGATTCTCCATACGCATGCGTACTGGTAGCAATCTCTGTGCACTCAGAAGGATTACGTCACTTTGTCCTTGAGCTGGCAAGAGTGGAACGTAGCAGTGTGTGATAGTTGCTTTTTAATCGGTATGCATCTCCTTGAATTTGATTCTTTACATAAATATTTTACAATCACTTTAATCTACAATGAAAAACCTGCTGATTTTTTCATTGGATTCTGGGTTACAGTAGGTTCGAATTTTTTTTATCCACGCGGAGGGAGGGGAAAGAGTACAATTTTTGGGGAAGTATACGAGAAAGTTTAGGGAGACCGCTCCCGCTGGTTACTTTTTCGTATACGAAGTATACAAAGAGAAAGTATTGTAATCGTCACAAAATTTGAACTGGAGATTTTGACGAATCTCCACGTTTTAGACCTCCCAGAGTCCGAAAAACACAGTTTTGAAATTATGTCTGTCTGTGTGTCTGTGAATACGGTAACTCGAAAACTATTAGAGCTACGGGGACGAAATTTGGTATGTGATCTTTACACATAAATTGTAGGTTTCTGTCAAATTATGGACAAAATCCGTCAACGGGAAGTCTGTCCTCGTTCATGTGAACTCTATAACTCAAAAACTTAAATAGCTAGATAGATAAAATTTGATACACAGTTGTTTCATCAGAAATGTAGGTCCGCATAAAATGCTGGGCCAAATCCGTAAAAGGGTTGACCGTCTGTCGTTCTGTATAATCGCATACTTTTGAACGCCTTAACTACGTAACAAAATTACTTAGATAAATGAAATTTCGTATGTAGTCTTGAAACCCTAACTGTAGATTTTTTCCCCAATGTTCGTTTAAATTGGTTAAAAAAAGATGTTGGAATTCGGTTTTTTTTTTTCTCCATTCTACGCAAAAAAAAGCTGCGAACGCTGGAGCGAGTGTTTCCCCCACCTTAGGGTATACCGCACGTTTTCCGGCGCGTGGTGTATTTTTCTCCCCTACCCGTGTTATTCGTATTCGAGAAAGTTTTGGGGAGGCCACTCCGGCTGGTTATTTAAGTAACTCTTCTTAGAGACTACCTGCACTCTGAAAAAAAGAGTCTATAAGAAAATAGTTGGCCTTCCAAGCATTCTAAGCATGGCTGCAAAGAAAAATGTTTAGAAGCGCTCCAAAGCGTCCATTTATCAAACCAAAGACATTAGCCGCCGCTGTCTTGTCAACATCAGAGGTTTTAGGGAGTTCCTGGACTATTATAAATGTGCTCGACCGGCACAGATTTATGGTAAAATGCTATGGGGAAAGTCTTGGTATTTCTAGCGCAACAGACAGAAGAAAGTCCATGGATTATTCAAACTAAACGAACACAATTTTTTTTCAACCAAAGAATAAATTTTCTAAGAATAAATTTGAGACTTGTCTATTGATGTTAATTCAAAAAAGTAATTTTTGTCACATATTAGAATATTTTAAAAGTTTGAATAGCTACTGTAAGGTAACCGAGATAATGGATTGGTATATATGACTTGCATATCAGCAATGTCGGAATTGCGTCTTTTAAATATTATACATCGCTTAAAAGCATGTGCATTTCTACACTTAAAAAGTTACCTGACCATCCAAAGTCAATTATTAAAAAAATTTTCTTAGTGCAAATTTTATAGTAAAATAAATCCTGAAGGTCAATAAAAATGCAATGGAATCAATACGTGATGCACGTGGCACGTCAAATGCGCCGCGCCAATTTAATTTTGAAATCCATAGAGCTTTTTTCAGAAGGAAAATACTTCGATGTCACATCACAGTGTAAGGCAACGTGCAATTACGTGTTAGATACATGTGTTACGCTTGTCCTGGATATAGACAGCATAAATAAGAAAGTTCAATTCTATTAATGGCAATACATGAATTTATGGTTCACCTGAATTACAGCTTTCTGAAGAAGGAAAATATCTGTGCAATCTGCCATTAATAATAACAAGTATGCATTTTCAGTCATATAACCCACGTCTTCATTTCTCATACAGTTTGGTTTCGGAATAAGCACTTCTTTTTTCTTCAAGAGAGCACGTATTGCCATTTTCATAATTCAAGTTTTTTTTAAATACTGATAACTGATGAGTAAAAAAAAAAGTTTTGAAGTTTCTACACCTTCCTCTATAATTCTCTACAAGTCGTTCTATCCCATAATCCATTGTGGCCTGATGGTAAGGTCTCAGCGTACGAAGAAGAGGATGTCAAACTTGAAACCCACAACCACCAAAGACCACCGTGTATCTGGGTCTGATGTAGGCTAAATGCGACGTCGAATGGCACACATCCCCCCAGTAGTGTGAAGTAGAAGAATGAAATGGAGTTGACAGTTCATGTGTCGCCCTTTTTATCTCACCACTGTTCAAATTTATGAGGTTTTACCCAAAATGATAGCCTTCTTGTTGCTTTAACGAGGCTTAATATAACCCAAATTTTGGTTGGATAATCTTCCAGAATACTTTTTCAAATAAAAAGTCTATTTTATGATATAAAGTTATTTGCTCTCGATTATTTATAAATATTTCGTATCATCTATAAGTATAATTTTTTTATAGTTGTATGAAGATGTTCAGTTCATTAATTCATAACTAATATAACTAAAATATTTTTCATAAATATCGAAAAAGCCATTTCTAACGTTCTTTAAACTACTTGGCGAGAACAGTACAAGAAACTTCGCTTTTTATAGTAAAAAGAATTTTCAAATGACGAATAAATTAAATTCAAATGCGGGTTATTGTCCTAAAACTGCTTGGTCTCTTGTACCATTTATATATCAATTTTGCTTTCGAAATTAACATAAATCCTATTTAGTATGGTCACTCGAACAATATGAATGGAATAACAAACAAATTAATATACAATCTTAAATCTTGAGCTATATTCTGAAACAATATTTTAAAAATGGGTAGAAAATTTAATTGAAAAAATATAACACAATTAAAAATGCTCTTCACTCAACATCAATTATTGAACTTTTGCAAATCATTTATTGTTGCTTATATTTTTGATGCTATAATTGTCTGTTTCGTACCCTTCAGCATAACTTAATGTAAAGTCGGATTTGAGGATACGGATTTTACAACATAAAAAATTTATTCTGCGTTTGAACGCTTTTGCCAGTTATGATTTTTCTCTTTTATACACTGCTGTGCAAGATTGAAGTGTCATTCTTAAAATGCGGAAAATTTGTAGTTAATGCAGATGCAATGGTTTAAAATCAGTTGTGGAGAATCGGGTAGTATGCAATCCTGGAAACTCACATTTTTCAGTGGAGAGTCGGTCACGATTGCATTTAGGGGACCAACCAGAAATCGATGAAGACAAAAAGGATTTCTGCCCACTCCATTTCGCTGATAATGATTTGAAACCTTCATCAAAATTTTTATGTGCTCTGAGCAATACTTACATGCATTTTTGTAAAAAAATAGCACGTATATTCTGGCATAATCTAAATTAAATCTTTCAAGTGATCTAGTTATTTTTACTGCAATTATCAAATAAAACTCAACAAACTAGCTTGAATCGAGTATTGTCTGAAGTTCCTCTCTCTGCCCTAGTGAGGCGATCTGACCATTGTTTTGGAGAGAAGACAAATCCAGTGTTGCCATTAAATAATTTAGAAATTCCCATTATCCATATTTTGAAAAAATACAGAGATAGTAGCATCCACATGCCCAGTTATCCTGCCTTACCTTACTCAAAACGCAGGAGGAACTCAACCTTTTAAAATTAACCTTTACTTTTTTGTGCATCAATTATCGTTTAGGATATATGCAATTATTATTAAGAAGATATGTAACATCCTTAATTTTCAAATATTCATCATATGAAAATGTCGTTTAATATATAGTTTATTCCGCTCTTTAGTGCTTTTCTTCATGTTCTCCGAATAAGGTTTATGCAAAAGTTTCACTTCTTTCTCGTTTGATTTTTTTTCCTTTGACTGTAATTTACTTAAGCTACAATTTTTAATTCTTCATATATATTTGATGTTGTGCTTAAAAAACCCTTATTATCAGCATAGACTATTAATCTATAATATAAAACAGAAAATATATGTATATGTCTGTCACAAGAACTCCTCCTAAACGGTGAACAGTAGGAACATGAAATTTGCACATGATATTCTGGGGTACATTTCTAGGTCAACTGTACTATTTTCAACTTTCAGAATTAATTAGTTCTTCAGATATTAAATTAAATAACGAAATATGCCTACGGCTATTATTTTTAGTTTAGACGTTTTTTTTCCCATAACTTCTGAAATATTTATCGCACGACAATTATTTTTGCTCCATCTTAAAGAGCAAAAAATATCTTTTTAATGATTCTAAACGGATACTCATGCGGTAAAGTTTTGTTTTATTGTTCTTAACGTGTTAAAATGTATTTTTAACGCAATTTCTAACAATACTTTCTATTCATATAAAATTGAATTCCAGCAAATTTACTGTTTCATCAAATACTTCATTCACGTGCATTTGCCACTGTTAAAGTTAATATAAGAAAATATTGTTTTCATTGGACATTAATTCCAAGGCAGACTTTGCACAAAGATGACAAATATACAGTAAAACTTCGATTAACCATCGTCATCCGGACCGGAGCTGTGACGGTTAACCGAATAGAAAGATAACAGAAATCTCTCAATTTATGTCCCCAATAAATTTATTTAATAGTGAATAATCTATACATATTGTTTTTAATTTTACAAAACGATCAATATAAACTTCGATATAACAGTAGTAATGTACAGAAATGCATTGCAATATTAGAAACCAACGTTTAAACACTTACGCTACTCTTTTTTAGACGATGGCACATAAAAAATATTGGCAGTTAAACGAGTGACGGTTAATCGAAGTTTTACTGTACCATCTTAAAGAGCAGAAAATTTTCTTTACTGATCTGAATTTAAATGGCATGCGTTCTTCTCCCCAATTTTAATAAACATTTCCAATTTCATGTCAAACACAATCTGTAGCAATACTTTCTATTATTGTAATTAAATTCGAACCGATTTATTGTTTTATCAAATCCTTCGTGTCCGTCTTTTTTACCACTATTAAAGTTATGATAAAAAAAATATTAATTTCTATGAATATTAACAGAAAGGCAGACTCTTTATTTCCGATTTTATTTCGTAGCATGATCTCTTTCAATATGTTTGCGCCACAATCCAATGACTTTAATTCTCTCTATGCGATATTTCATTTCATTTCACAAATTTTTAAGTGAGCCTAATGAGCGTGTAAAATCCTTGAAGATTATTGAGTCCGGTTCCTACCGGAGGGAGCGGTCTAAGGAGAAAAGGGAAGAGATCTATGCTGTGTTTTTTCGGTCACACAAACATTAAAGAGAAGAGAATTGAAGACTAGATAATGGCAATAAAAAACAAGATATTAAAGAGCTACTGTTGTTGCAATAGCAATGATAGGGAGGGGGAAATGGAGTACCAAGGACTGCTAGATTTGTACCAGGTGTTTCAAACTAGGGAGAGAAAAAGAAAAGGGGGGCTTAATTGCTGACCGAGGTGATGAGAAAGGACGAAAGACGCTGCTGAGAATGACCGGTTTATTTCTTTGAAAGTGTTATAAATACTTAGACTTGAAAATATTTTCATTCCGACCAACGCTGGATATATCAGCTAGTATATAATGTATGAAAAAATATGAAACAGTATTTCAATTTTTCCCTAGCTAAACAATTATGATGACTTATTAAAAATATAGGTTGTTATAAAAAATAAAGTTTTCCAATTGTTAGAAATTAGTTCTTGCCAATAAAGTTGGCAATGTCGTAGAAAAATGGTCTCAAAATATAAAGTAATGAAGTAAAGGTACTATAAAGTAATTTCTAAAGATATACTGCATATTTTTGCTTACGTTAATCTGAAATAAGTATTAATAAGGTAATTAAATTTACATTTATTATTCTCGAAAACAGTTTCAGAAGATTTATCTTTTATCATCGAAATTTCTTTTGCGGATATGCTTTTAAATTAATTTAGGTGTATCAGTAGAATATTTGAAGCTTAAAATACTTTAGGTTTAAATATTCAGCATTATTTTTTTATCGATAGCAAAGGTTATGAAGAATTAAATTTTAAGTTAAAATTCGAAAATTAACTAATTAAATTCGTGTATGATTTATCCAAAGATATCAAAGGGTAACAAATTCTATTTAAAATGGAATGTTCTAGTCTACACAAGTTAAAAACTCTTCCTTTTAATTTTTTGAAGATTTAATCACGACTCATCTTGAAGAACCCTTAAAATTTTGTTTAAGCTATAATAATTTTTCAAAAATTAAGTCGAATTTCGAATCAAAAAATTACTCGAAGGTGTAATCCAACATAAATTTAAGCCAAAGCCAGTATCATCTGGTAAACAGTTTCTGTACTATAGATACATTTTCTTTTAGTTTTCAAAATGCATTTCATTTACAAGATATAAACAGTTATTTCACAACACTTATTATACAAGATATGAGCAGTTTCATTTACAAGATATAAACAGAACGACAAATATCACGAAACACGACAGCTCTACGGATTCATCATACTGTCATTTTCAGCGCGTAAACAGTTAAGATAAATCGCTGCGACTCCATTTTGCATACCGCCATTTTGTTTTTCGCTGTTTACTAAGTGATCTGGAATGTGCTCTCCTCCGGTGTGTAATCAAGTAGCGCATACCAAATCAATCACACATGCAAATTCTACCCAAACCACAATGCTAGAAATTCCACTTTAGAATGGTTTACACCTAGAAATTAAAATGGTAGCGAGAGATTTTCAATTAGTTCAAATTTGTGATTTTTGGAATGCAGTGCATGGCAGCAGCTTATTATTATAATTGCGTCGTGTAGCTGCAAAAGTGGCCATCTCCACTTTTCAAAAATACGTTTTTTGAAAGATTATAAGTCCATTTGACCTTCTTAATATCTCACTATCATAAATTTCATACTAGAACATATTGCCTAAACGCTTCGAAAGTCATACAGTTTATTTTTTAAATTTAATTTTGACTAGATGTGACAGAAAATCCCCTTTTTCCAAAACTTTTCTTATTTGGAGACGGCCACTATTGCAGCTACACGACACAATTGTTGCTTCGAAAATGAAGATTATTCTTTATAAGATACGGTACGAAATACAGTTGCCTTTGCCAAAATATCATAATGAACAATTTCTAAATAGGCATGGTTTATACTTCGGAATAAAATGGCAGTTAGAGACTTTTAGATAGCTCATATTCGTGATTTGTTGAATGTTGTGTATGATATCAGTTTATTATTAGAAATATTTTTCCGGAAATTTAGATAATTTCTTATAAGATATGACAAAAACATAGTTTCCTTTACTATAACATCGTATTATATCATCATTAAATCAGCAATAAAAGTCAGAAAATAACTTAAATTATTTGTATTGCATACTATGGAGTCAATTCATTCTCATGTGTTACTCGTAAAAGGTGCAAAGTTGCTATTGGATTTTGTAATCCATTTTGTAAGAGAAAAAATGATATGACAATACCTCACAGAAGAAGACAACATGCAGTTAAGTGTTAGAATGCATGTCACATGAGCGGTTAAGTTTGTCTTATGACGTCACATGCATTGATCCATTGTAATAATTTTCTTATTTCATTGTCATATGTTTCTCAGGATCATTTTCAATTTTTGTGAAAAACTGAGTCTAATTTTAATAGAAGTTTTTAATTCTAATTTTTTTAACTTGTTTGATTTAATTTTGTAATTAAAACTAATGCTAAATCAACCAATTATTTAAAAGCTTTCCAAAACTTTTCTAGCTTAAAAATGTATTATATTTCATTTATTTCTTCTTCGTATATCTACCTTTAAATTGCAGCTTGGTGCACATAATTATGATTAATTGAGAAAAACAAAGGAAAGTTGTAAGTGGTTATATTTCTCCATTCGTTAAATTCTATCATTTACTAAGTAATCTGTTTATTCGATTGTCGAAAGTTTTCTTAAAAAACTATCAATAATTAAAGTATATGAAGAATCCATTATATGATGAGAATGCGTTTTCAAAAGAAAAAGAAAATGATCTCAAAGTTTTCAGATCAAAATTATTTTGCATCTTGATAAGTCAGCACTTGCATTTTGGTAGTTTGAATTAAGTAAATGATTTTTTACACTTTAATTTAACTTTACTAAACAAATAATTTTTTACACTCTAATTTAACTTGACTAAATAAATCATTTTTGGCACTTTAATTTAACTTGACTTGCTTCATGTTTGTAAAGATGGAATATTGTAATCGATTTTTCACTCACTTACTCATGTGCTAGAGTTCTGAAATTTTGTACAATTAATGTGTTCTCGATTACAGCACACTAATTTATTAATTTCGGAGTTTATTTCTCAATTAACCGAATAATTTAATGAAATAAATTTTTATTCCCTACAAGGGAAGTAACATTTGAGAAAAAAAGTCGATTTTAAGGGTACATAAAATTTATTATAATAAATTATAAGTTAAACCTTAAAAAGTAAAGCAATAATTAAACTAAAAATTATTTCTTCTTTCTTGTACGCTAATATGTTTTTAAAAACTATTTTTATTAAATTTATTAAAGTTACTTTATACAGCAATACGTTATTTGATCTAAATGCGTAGTGAAGAGAAGCTATTTTATCCGTTTCTATTTAAAGACACTTGAAACAAAAATATATTTTGAAATTTTAACAACGTTTTTCTTTTTTCATTTTTTTTTCTTGAATGAAAACACTTGGATAGCATTATTCACTTTTATGAGTGAATCGGGACCAAGGAAACATGACGTACCAAAGAGACTTCCTGGTATTTTGTTCCTCTACTCGCTTTAAATTAGCTTCAAAACGGTTCTAAAATCGGGAAAAAGTTTCTTCAAACGGTTATCGCGCTTTCCTCGAACACCCAGTATTATTTTAATATTACTTTCGACGTCGAAGGTTAAAAGGGGCGAATTTAACCCTTAAAAGCCAGATTTTTTAAAATTGATTCAAAAATGTTTTCTGACTTTCATTTCTTGAAAAAAAAACATGGGAAAAATACTTTTAAAAAATCCTATTGTGTTTTAAGTATAGTTTATGTCTAAAAATAGCTTGTTACCAACTAACTTTGACTGGGCTTTATTTCAGAAAAAATCCCTTGATAAAATTCTATAATATTAAATGCAGATGAATTTTAATAACTAATAATACGCATAAGGAATTTTCTCCATCGTTGTAGAATAAAATATGGTATTCTCGAGCGTACAAACAAAATAAAAAAGATGTAGCCTCAAGTGAAAAAAAAATCAATTAATTTTTATTTTTTATCAAAACTCAAGTTGCCATCTTTATGTTGTAAATTGATTTAATAAAATCCTCAATATGTATCTCATTGGCAACAGCTGGCATTAGAGCTTCAGTCTTATCCTCAAGATTTTACAAGACAAAATTGGGTATGTTGCTTAAAAATAGCACTGGACATTGGATTAAATTAGTTAAAATCCGAGTTTATCCATAATTAGATATTTCCTTTGTAATTACGTGGTCCTACAATCTGTATAAAATCTGCATTTCTTCCAAGAATCGAAAGTACATCAACAAGCTTATTCGCCGGAGCATAAATAAGTAGATTATTCGTAAAGCTCTTGTTTACCAAGAAAATAGCCTTATTTTAAATGCAAACATATTTAGTCTATTTCAATATCTATTGATAAAAAATA
Organism: Araneus ventricosus; assembly: GCA_013235015.1. Classification (NCBI taxonomy): domain Eukaryota; kingdom Metazoa; phylum Arthropoda; class Arachnida; order Araneae; family Araneidae; genus Araneus; species Araneus ventricosus. Next base: position 295,234 of record BGPR01001104.1, read on the forward strand.
TGTCGAATTCTTTGGAAATGAAAAACGTGATATTTTCAAATTGTATATGATGATGGAATGAATATGGGAAAGAGGAGACATTAAATCTGCTAAAGGCTTCCTATAATACGTGACGTTGAAACTGGTTTAGACAAAAAGAGTATTTTTCTCCGGAGAATTACCAAGAAACCTTAGGTAGAAGTAAATATTTTAAATATTATTTCAGTATTGATATATTTTTATCGCAAAAATATCATCATTTACACCACTGTTTGATTTCAAGATTCTTATTTGAATGTCTGCGTTTTAAAATGACTTTTTTTCTTTTCTTTTTCCCATCATGAAAAAACTGTTTTCCAAACTCCAATCCATCACCCTGTCACTTTAAATCTGATCACCGCCATCGCTTATATAAAATATATCGAAATTTTCTATCACTTCGCTTTATTTTATTATTGAAAAAGTAGACAGCTCCATTTTCGTCAACATATCTCAGTTTCGACTAAATAAATTAGTTTCGAAACTCGTGTAGATTGCAGATTATGCCCATATGTCAATAAGTTTCCTGCTTGTAATCCTTCCTACTACATTCGTGTTTCATTTTAATGGAAATTTATGTTGTAAAGATTAATTGTCCATTATGTCTATCTGTACCTAAGCTGCAGTTGAAGCTGTTTAATGTCTAAAACATTCGGAAGTGATATGGGACCTCAAGAATCCGAATAATGGTTCTAAAATGGGAGAAATCTTTGAAACTTTTTCCAATCCCTCCCCGTTACGGACAACCAGTATAATTTTTTTCTCTGATACACACGTCATACCACTAAGTCATTTGGATTTCACTCTACTTGGCTGTCAAATCTGTTTATCCTCTAATCACTAAACACTGCTGTCCAAATATAATACTTCTCGTGTATTTGACACGTTTATTTCGGATTAGAGGAAAAAGGAATAAATAATTTCACGAAAGAGTCAATTTAACACTAATTAGAGGTACGTAGAAACATCCTTGACTGTTAAATATTACTGTTTTTTTTAAGAAAAAATCTGAAGAATAGTTTGTTTTCCACCAAAAAACAATTAAAAACACCTAGAAAAGGTTTATTGCTTTCTAAGTACACGTGGTTCTTTAAGAGACGCATATTTATGCCATTTCAATTGCCTTAATTTTACCTACTAAACTTTGTTACGTGTTTATATCTCAAGGGAGAGAGAAGGAGAAGGTTCAGCACCAGACATATCCAGCCTTTTTCGTTCATCTCCATCCGCAATTTTTTAACCAGAAATATTTTCTTCAAAACTTCCAATAAAGTGTGAATTTTTATTACTACATGCAAAATATATATAAAAGCATTTATACTGAAAAAGAATTAATGTGAAATTTAAAAGATGGATTTTTTAAATTATTATTTTCCGATAAGCCAGGGACTGAATAGGAAATAATAAAAAGGAACATCATTCCGAGCACAAGAAAAATAACAGATTGAATCGATTGATACAACCCTGTATTTTTCGCACAAGCATTTCATGTTTTTCATAAAAGAAGTAAATGACGGGCCACTACAACTAAAATATTTTCAATTTAAATGCTTTTCATTGGTTCTGAAAGAAAGCATGCCAGCCTTATTATTGAACTCTGGAAATCACCGTTCGCATTATTTGCATATAAATGCACTTTCGCTTCATTTGATTATATATGAGACTGGGTGACGCATTTTTAGTCATAACATGTCATTCCAAAGTAATTTAATTCAAGAAAATCGCATTCATTTCTACCAGCTTGAAAATTATCTTGTCAGCTAGCTCTTAATTCGAATTCTTCATCGAATTTGTTGCAGCATCAAACAGTACATCATATTGCAATTTCCTCTGTTCTTAGGAATTCATTTCTTTTCAGTTTTGTTTATTTCAATCTTTATTTATTGCCTCTATTTTCTTAAGAAAATTTTGTAAGAATTTTCCGGTTCTAGTATAATTTCGAGTTGTTTTAGTTTTCAAATATTAAATATTTTTCAGATATATAGTTTTATATTTTCATATAATAAATGAAAATATCATATAAATAAATGTGAAATAGTGATGATTTGGCCACGAGGGGACCGAGTAGAAAGTGAAGAAGAAATTATTTGGCATCATCCCCTTTCACAGAAAGCTGATAATGATTTGTGACTTTCATCAATGGTTTGGTTTTCTGTGCGCAATAATTACATATATCTTGGTAAAAATAGCATGTATATTCGGGAATATATAAAGGTTTTCTTTAAAAATCCCAAAATTGTCCTCATGTTTTTTTAAACATATAGAGTTTTTTTTAATTTTATTGAAATTGATTTGAACTTACCCCTTTTCACATAAAGCTGATAATTATTTGTAATCTTCGTCAATGATTTTGTCTGCTGTGCACAATACAGTAGAACCCCGCTAATCCGAACTAATTGGGACCGATGCCTGTTAGGATTACAAAAATTTCGGATTACCCGAAATTCCGATAAAAATAGAAAAGAAAAAGATGTGTGCCAAAAAAAATGTAAGTTATAAGTACTCAGTACTAATATCTCTTGAATTCTTTTATTCAAAAGCAATAGAAAGAGAATATGTCTTCCCTTTCCATTAGAATAATGGATGTGCTCCTGTATGAAGTGACCTTATCTTACAGCGAATTGCATTAGTTTCTTCAATGTTTACAAAATTATGCATGCTAAAAAAGTACTTTTTTTAGTATGTATATTTAAATCTTTTCAGGTTATCTTTGCAATTACTTAAAATTTTCGAAAATAAAATTGGTTCGGATTAACCGGAATTTCGGATTAGCGGGATTCTACTGTACTTACATACATTTTTGTAAAAAATGTAAAAAAATATTCGGGGAAATATAAATGGTTTTCTTACGAAATCCCCCAATTTTTCCACACGTTTTTTGCTTATAACATTTCGAATTTTCAACCATATTATACAAAGCTTATAGAATGGGGGAACACGGGGACATTGATACACCTTTTTTTTGGAAAGCTAAAATATGATTTTGTCAACAGAAATAAATAGAACTAATACACTATATTTATGCATTTTTTTTATCTAATATAGGATTTCAGTCGAGTTTTGGTCATAAATGAAATAATAAAATATTTATTACGCTTTTTTCCTAAAAATGTATTTGTATCAATCTGCCCCATACAGAACGCCGCCCCATGCCCCCGTGCCTGGTGCTATTACGGCAACCGAACCGGTTGATTGGACGTGGCACAACCTACCACATACAACGGGTGCATTGATACACACGGAAATATCGAAATTAATGATGGTTAATAGGTCTGGGATCAAAACAAAATGTGTCTTATCAATAAACTTTGTATTCCAAATCAAGTTTTAAAAGTTTAACAAAGGAACAAACTTTTATTTTAATAAAATTTCATCATTTTTAGTGAGACTGGAAAATTGAAACAATGACGCCTCAGAAAATTATTTATCTCTACAAATAATACAGGAGAATGTCTGTATGTGTGTGTAAATATACTTTGGAGGGAGAGAATGTGCACTTTGAAGCCGGTTTTTTGAAATTTTAATGAATTAAAAATTAAGGAAAATTTTCGCGTTCTTCCTTGATGACTTACGAAAAAAATTAGTACGAAAATAATTTTCCCACCATCTAAAAATGCAAAAAATTATCTTTTTGATGATATTAATTAAGTTTCGATGCAATTTTTCTCTCCAATTTTAAGAAATTAGTAAAAAAATATTTTAAACTTAATTTACAAGAATACTTTTCATTTTTGCAATGAAATTCAAACCGTGTTCATTGTTTAAAACAAATACTTAATTGTCTGTTTCTCTTAGATGCATTTTTAAGTTTTTTCCATTTCTGAAGACGATTTTGCAAAGTAGTTGGTGTTAAGGCGCATTGATACAATCCCCGGATCCTCAGCAATTGATCAATGTGCCCCGGAGTCAACTGTATCAATCTGCCCCAAGAGACTTTTTTACTTAAAACAAGTGGTTACGCAAAATCAACGCTAAAAAGTCTCAAAATTTAATATAGTTCAGAAAAATAAATGTTTTTTTATACCTTTGGAGTAGATTCCATGGCAGGAAAACGTAATTAGTGAAAGCAATCACACAACACGTACTTAGAGTAAAATTTACTTCGACTAGAAGATTAGCGGTTTGATTCATTTGTAAATTAACTCTTGACTTAACGTGGTCGGAAAATATATCTTGCGCTAAGGGTTGCAGTGGCATATATATGAGGGGATATGAACATCTTGAGCCATTCCAATCACCAAAATTTAAGAACTATATCAATGTTCCTGCGTATTAATCTACCCCAACTCCCCCTACGTGATAATATATTAGCGGAAAACTAAATTAAAATGTGAAGTAAATACTTTGAATATTCAAGGAAATATGAGTATTTGTAGAAAATAATTTTTCTGCGCATATACGAAACATAGCATGATTTTTTTTATAATTTGGAAGTCAGATACATAGGGCAGCTTATATAAAAATTCCAATCGAATACCATTAAGATTTAGAAAAATATCGGCATTCCAGCAAGTCGAATTTCTGTTGGTCTCTAAGAGAAACAAAATGATGACGGTTTTTCCACAAACTGAAATTTTGGAACATGAATCTTCGAATAATAATCGTCGAACTGCAATTTAAATTATGTATTTTATTTATAAGTGGTTATAGTATTCAGAATATTTAACCTTTGTGGAATTCAATAAAACAATTCGAAGAATCATGTTTAAAAAACAGCCATTTGTGGAAAACCTCTCATCGTTCAGCTTCTCTTGAAGAGCAACGGAAATTCTGCTCGCTGCAATGCCAATATCTTTCTAAATTTTAATGATCTGCAACTGGAATTTTTATATAAGCTGCCCTAGGTTTTTGGCTTCCAAATTATAAAATAAAAATTATATTATGTTCCACTCATGAACAGTAAAAAATTATTTACTACAAATATATTCATTCTAATATTCAAATTATCAACTTCAAATTTTGCTACATTACTTCGCTAACTTATTGTCATGTATTCTTTAAGTTTAGCATAATTTGGTTGAAAACTCTGTATGTTATAGACAAAAACAAGAGGAAAAATTTGGGATTTTTTAAGAAAACCTTTATATCTTCCCGAATAGCATGCATATTCCCAAATATGCATGCTATTCGGAATTTCTAACCAAAATATTGCGCACAGGAATCCAAGCCATTGATGAAAGTTCCAAATCATCATCAACTTTCTGTGAAACAGGATGAGCCCAAATCATTTTCTTCTTCAATACTTTCTGGTTGGTTCCCTCGTTACCAAATCTTCACGGTAAAATATGATTTCCGACGAGTTGATGAGTCAATGCCAGGCCGAATTGCTGCACTTCACTGGGCAAAAGGAGTTCCCTCACGATATTAAGAGGTATCCCATGATTTTTGGCACTTCAGTGCAATATTCTTAATAATAAACAGATACTTAATAGATTAGAGCGCCTGATTATAGATTCCATAAAAATGTAATGAAATAAAATAAGAAAGTAAAAGTACATTATGACACCGCCAAAGAAAATAAAATATCATTTTCATTCTTCAGCTTTTAAAACGGTAGAAAAACACGCGAATAATTATTTATAGGAACAATGAAAATTATTAAACTTTCATTGTAACTATGAAAAGTATTATCGCAAATTATGCAGAAAGATATTTCTAAAAAATTCTCAAAATTAAGACGAAAATTCCAACTAAATTGGTATCATTGGAAAGAAAGATAATGTCTTTCCAATGATACCAATTTTAAGAATGAATTATTTTAAATTTTAAGGTGGTGTAAAAATAAATTTCTGTGAAATTCTTTCCTGGAGTTATTGTGGTAAAACGCCTGAACTTTAATTCATTTTAATTAAATTTCTAATTAAAATTTCAAAAAAAATTGCTCCAAGGTGCACATTCTCTTCGTGTTTTTGTGTCACATTTGGTAGCTCTATGTCCAATGGTTTGATCTGTGCAACAGCAACACATAAGCACATTCGCTTTTATTGTTACGGAACTACAGACAAAAATTCCATAGATCTGTTTTGGTAATAATGGAGGGGAAAAAAGAGACGCTTTAGGGAAGGAAATGAAAAATGAGTTGATTAATTGCATGCAATTTGAATAATTAATCGATCCACAAAATGTGTCTCTTTATTTAAAAAAATGCAGAGATAAGGCGACCATAATGTTAAATATTTCTTTTTATGATTAATGGTATTTTTTCCTCCCCAAAAATATACTGAATAAAATGTTTTATATCAACGAAAACAACACTTGGGCATTCTTTAAATGAAATAAACCATCAAGAATTTTTATGGTAAAGTGTGGTTCCAGTATAAGACTTTCATATAAAATTTATTCTATGGGTAATCAAAAAAGAAAAGGAAAAAAAATAAGTTTTTTTTTAAATTCATCATAAGTTTTTATGCAAAAGTTACTCGTTCTCAAGTGGGCTTAAGATTTTTTTAATACTTTATCCGAAAAAGCTTTTCTTTTTGTTTGTATAAAATATTTCATATATCCTTACTCATATTTTAAGTACACTACAAGGACTTCTAACATTCATCGTGACATTTCATTTTCTTGAGATGTTATCTGATACAGCTGTTCAAACAATTAAAAATTCTATTGGCTAAGCCTAAAAATGGCACTTTTATTTTGCCTACAGCGGAATATGGCTTATTCGAAGCTGGTCAAAGGTACGAAGCTGCACAAAGGTACGGATGTATTTAACAACGAAAACAATTCAGAAATTAAAACTTTTTTTACAATTTTTAATTTTGAATTTAAATTTATCAAAATAGAATTAAATTGGGAACAATATTTTAACATTAAATTGACAAGAAATTCAAAGAAAAATTCTAATTAAAGATGAATTCGTATTAAAAACGTTCGATTTAGCCAAGTACCATTGTGTATAGTTAGCCCATTTTATATTAATAACACGTTACGTAAGCTCTAAATTTGAAATGCCGAACCCAAAGACGCATGTTTATTAAATTTTCTGAAAAGTTACTAAAGCTTAGTAGAAAGTTTTAAAAAAATATGAAAGCACATGGGAATTTCTAAATAGAAATGCATGTTTTGATACACCGCAAACATTTTTTCGAATTTTTTTTGTCTTCTGTAAGACAAATTTAGAAAAGAATTTTGAATTTTTAAAAATACAACTGTTATAAAATGACAAATTAATAAATTGGTTAAATTAATTAATAAAACCTTAATAAAAATTCATAATATTATATATAAAGGCGCAAATGCAGCTATTTATAATATAATACAGAAACAAAAAATAGATAAACTAAACTGTATTGTCATCGTTTTTGTCTAAATCTGCTGTTTATTATCTATGCTTTTTTATTTAATTTTAATTTTTGTTTAGTTTATCTATTTTTTTTAAAAAAAATACAAGATGTTTTTGTGTGTTTCCCAAAATAAATATTCGCCATTGATTTTCTGTTCTAATTTCTAGCTTTAAAACAACTAGTTCTAATATTTTTTCTAAACTGAAAGCTTTTGTACATGACAGCCGAAAAAGAAACACTTGCTTTGATTCAATGGATTAACATCACGTTTGAAAGATATAAGAAGACAAATGAGGGACTGGCAAACAGAGTGAACCAACACAAAATGTTCGCTAAACTGAGCTCGGCATCATATTTTATAAATTTTGAGTGAACCATTTACTAGCACTGCTGTCTAATATAGAGTAACTAAAACTTTTTTTACCCATTCTGGTTTTGAAAGAAAATTTGTTTTAAATTTTAATATGATGCCTATCTCATTTTAGCTAAAATTGTGGGTTTGTCCATTCTAGTTTTCAATGCCTCATATATGAAATAACTTTTTCGATGCAGAATCCTACTCTGTACGTTTTCACGGCATACTAACACGAGAACATTTAAGTTTCCATGTTAGTATGGCGTATCTTCTTCTCATACTTAGCTCGCATTTTAACTTTTAGATAATGAGAAGATGAAGTCTCTAAATATACTTTTCAAAAAGCTATGTTTATGCGGAAACAGGAAAGTTCTTCCATGCCCCTTTTCAAGACACTGAAAAACGAGAACTTTGACCCCTTTTGACCACCAATGGGGTTGCCTATTCTAGTCTTCAATCATTATCAACAAATGTAGCCAACACACATAAGGTGGTACAATAGAAAAAGGGAATAAAACTGTCAATAGAGTAATTAGAGGAGAGGCAGATTAACTGGAAATCTCAAAGGAAAGAGTTCTACAAATGCAGAACTTGTTCCTCCCGCAAGGAAGTGGTTAACGCCACAGTTCAGTTTCATGCTTGTGTTATCACTAGTTGCTTAGCTTACACCAGCCAAGCACACTCGACGAACCTTCTTTGAATTCCAGATTCGAGCCCCCTCTTCGAGTTAAGTCTCTTCGGTCAGCCTACCACCATTTAGCAGTTTAATTTTTAAGTAAAACAATGAAGACTTCAAATCAATTAAACATGCTACAGTAATACGATAACACGACTAAATCGTGAAAGCTATATTTTTTATGAATAAAGAGTACATATCAGTTTCCTTTATGAAAAATGTTTTCTTCCCAAAAAATCACATCTTGATGCATAAGACCATATCGGAGGGAATCTAATACCGAATATCTGGGGGTTTTTTTCAACTCTCACTGACTTCTCTCAGTCTAATGGATAGGGTAATCCTATGGCCCATTCGTGCAAGATAATCTGCAGCATTCCTAGGAGACAGACGTAGGTGAAAAAGTAGAATTCTCCCAAACGTGAAACTGTATCAAACATGGCATCTGAGCAATCTGAACGTGTTCGATCCCAACTGAATACTCTGTAGACAGATAAGACATATTTTGAAGCATGGGTGGTTACTAGATATCTAGTTATTCCCAATATACCACATGTTCATCTTTTAGATCTAAAAATATATTATCCAGCAATCGTTGAGATTAAGGCCCCCAGGAATGCCAATATATTGGAATTAAAAACTTTAAAAAGTATTTGTAATGATATTTCAAATATACTTTCATATAGTTTTTATAGAATTGATTTTATATAGAGGAAAAATATATTAACTAAAAGGAATAAAAGTAATTATAAAGTTTTATCGATGTTTATAAATTGGAATATCGATTTGTGCTTAAAATTAAAACCATTTGTGAACTTTGTCGAATTTCCCCAAAACTAATGTGTAATTCAATATGGATGCACAGTTGGGTAAAAGATAAATTATATTTTGCCATCATTATCATCAGCAGGTTAATTAGTGCAGAAATGTCTAAAGCCCACGTAGCAAGATCGAACGTAAAATAATTCTTATATCCTTTCACACATATACACATACATATCCCCTCACGGAGCAACGTCTTACTAGAAACAAGGCAGTTGATGAGTCCATGATCACATGGATCCCACTCTCGAAACAACGTAGCGCCGACGATGTTTTTTTGTTAAATGTAGAACACGAGCTCCTGTGCATAACTGTTTTAGATTAAATTAGCCAATTACATTTTGATCTCCAAGTCAATAAAAAGCGTTGAGAAGAATTTAAATTGGTTTTCTATACCTAGAAGGAAATTTTAGAGTTACAATGCAGTTCTCAGCTGCTGAATAGTTCTCGGAAGGTAATGACGAGATAGATTTACCCTACCAAGGGAATCCCAGACATGATCAATAGTGTTTAACTCTACTCAGCTTCGGTCAAAACATTGAGGGTATATCCTCACTTTCAAGATAATCATTTACTGGGTGAGCCCTATGTGCACGAGGGCTGTCGTGCAAAAAAAGGAATATCATGGGCCAACTTCACTTCTAAAAAGAATAACATAGGGCTAGAAGGTCATCTGTTTATGAGGGGTGGCGCCAGTGGGGTGTCTGGAAGGGCCAGGGTCCCCCTGATGCAGATATTTTTCAGCTTTTCTAGCGTGTTAATCTTTTTTTTTTTTTTGTAATTACTTTCGGCCTTTCATAGACATTTAATTCAAAGCAATAACTATTCGTTTTATTAATTAGAAACTAATTTTATGCATAAGTAAATAATTTTTGCATAGATTTTAATTTTAATTTTAATTCTGTTCTTATATTTTAGTTTCCTCATATATTAAAACAAAATTTGTCATTTTCATAGCATAATAGTGGGGAAAGCGAATATTTCGGACGCCGTTAGAGAGAGCTAGCATTCAATAATATGATGAAAAATCATGTTATTTTTTTAAACGGATTCTTACTTTATATCTATAATAGGGGCAGGTTGCCTTATTTGCATCACCTAAACATCTTTTATATAGAGTGATATAGAATTAATTTTAATAAAATGAACGTAGTAGAATTTTATGTAACTTATTTGTCTTATTAACTTTTTTAAGAAAAATACTTTAAAATAATAAAAAAAGTATTTTAAAATTATGTTATCTTTTCATTTGAAGAAACTGAGGAGGTTCTTATCAAAAGTGAACATATTCACTTTGCAAACTTTTTTCAGGAAACACAAAAAAACTGATAACTTTCTATCTAAATAATTTTTCTGTGCTTTATTTTTTCAACCAACAATTATGTTTAACAGTAATGGTCTGTGATACCAAAGGAAATGGACAGAACATTTTTTTAGTGGGTGGCAGTTATAGCAACAGTTTATTGGATATGTTTAGTTTTGAAAAACCACTAGTGGCGTAGCGACCCGAACAAGGGGGGTATAGATGCCCAGAGTGCTAGTTTTAGGGGGCGCCATGGGAACGAAACAATAGTGTGTTTATGCTATTGTAAAGCAAAATATGATGAAGGGGTGCGAAAATAATATCATACCCCTGACGTGATTTACGCTTGCTAAGCCACTGATGACATCTGGGATAAAAAAAAATCGTATTTTTTTCCGGGAGCCACTCACTCTGGCTACGCCACTTGCCATGTTGACAAGACGTCAGTGGCCTACCTTCATAAAATGGTGTCCAGAGCAAATACCGAAACTGCGCCACCCCCTTCTTTTCTCTTTTGAAATGTGATCCTCATTTCCTTTTTGGAAACTTTATGCCGGGAAGTGCAAAGATTAAAAGTGCAAATAAACTTAAAAAATAACTTATAAAATATTTGAGAGTTGATAGGATTTATAAATTACAATTTTTTAACAAAATTTCGCTAAATTTTCACAGAAAATTTGGTGCATTCTAATTTTTATCCCTTAAATATGGATGAAATAAGAAAATCAAAGTTTTTTGTAAGAGACTTTTGATATATTAGAAAAATATAAATCAAAGTTGCATTCCACTTATCTCGTGTACATATCTCTTAATCAATCGAAAAGAAACCCACACTCAAACGAATAAAATTGAAAAAATATATATACTTTACTTTTTTGCCCATAGACATTATATAAAAACTCTAAACATTGAAGTAAATCTTTTGCTAACACAGATAAAATCATACAAAATCTTTAGTGACAAATATATTTAATTTTTTAATTTAATTATTAATCCTTAATTTTTTCAAAACTCAACATATACGCTTTTTAAGAAAATTCATTATTTTACAATATATTTTTAATAAAGATGAACATATCCATCATATTTGGCTTATTTTTTCAAAACTTAACTTATCCAAGCAACCTTCTCAAGATTTAGGCGATAAAAGGTGCGTTACTTTTCGCCCTTATCATTCCCATGCCCAACGCACTTGGAAAGAAGATTATTCCTCATCCAAAAATAATGTTTCATCCAAAGACTTTGTAATTTGCTTCAGAATTTCAATATTTTAGATATATTCATTAGTTAGAATCCTTTTTTAATTCGGGTTTTAGAGCCATTACAGCTAAAATGTTATTGATTTAAAAACGAGGCCCCTGAGAACGTAAAGGAAGTCCAGATCACATTCCCCGTTCGTAGTCATAAGTCTTTTGCCTTCAGACAGAGCTTTCTGTCGAGTGGAAAAGTCGTTAAAAAACATTTCTATCGTTATAAACAAAGAAGAGTACAACAGGGTTTTTGAAGACTTCGGAACTGTTCGTCGGCTAGGAGAAGATTGACAAGTATAATAATTATTTTAAAAAATAAAAATTTTAATAGACCACGTTTTTAAAACGGACTAAAAAGTATAAAATAATTTCTTCTAGCCCCATACAGATTCAAAACGAAAAACGTGGGGCGCATGTAATAGATAATTGATGCATAAATAGTTTATTTAAGTCACTAACAATTTTATTGCAATGAAAATCATATGAACTGTTGTGTGAGTTTTCTCAACGACAGCTACTCCCTACACTCCTTACTATTAAATATTGCATGCGCCCCACGTTTTTCGCTTTAAATCTGTATGGGGTTATAAATCTGTATGGGGCTAGAAAAAATTATTTTATACTTTTTAGTCCGTTTTAAAAACGTGGTCTATTAAAATTTTTATTTTTTTTAAATAATTATTTTCTGCTTTTTAGTCTTCTGTGTGTGAGATTTTGCAAAAGATTTTAAACATCTTGATGAGATTATGACGGAGACATGTGGCAAATTTCAGGTTTATTTCAGTTTCTCTTCACCTGATTATAAATAGAAAATTGTTATTTTCCTGAAAAATTAAGTTATGTGACGCAGATACCTTTGAGATATAATGAAAAACGCACTGCGCATGCGCAAAGATATGGCTAAAATATGGGGTGATTCGATGGTCTCATGGTCCATCCATATACCCAAGAACCAAGTCTGTAATGTTAATAGTTTTCGAGATATAAAGAAAAACGTACTGCGCATGCGCAAAGATATGGCTGAAATATGGGGGTGCTTTGATGATCCCATGGGTCATCCATATACCCAAGAACCAAATCTGTAATGTTAATAGTTTTCGAGATATAATGAAAAACGTACTACGCATGCGTCATGCAAAATATGAAATGACAGACAGACAAGAAATCGAATTAATAATGCATTGTCATCTAGTTCTGAACTATGTTTAAAGTTTCAAGTCTCCAGCTCATCGGGAAAATAGTTTAAAATCGATTGCAAAATTTGTACCGAACAGACAGACAGAAGACAGCGAGTTAATAAAAACGTGGTAAAAAGGCTTTGGAATGTATACAATAAAGTCCCCGGTATACATTCAAGTGCGAACATTTTTATACAGAGGCACCAGAGTCGAAAGGATAAAGTCTTTAACAAAATCAAGTGCTCCTCTCACTACAGATTCGATTCTGATCAGAATTCAGAAGTTTAGCAAAAAACCGAAAGCAAGAAGGCGATCAAACATCTCTATCTTCACTTCCTCTGGTGAACAGGATAACCAAAGGAAAGGCCGATGACGTGAGATATTTGCTTACAACAAATTTTAGCAAAAACTGGGCAACACTTTCGGAATTGAAATGGTTCCAGAATGTAATAAATGGTTCTTCAAAAGGTGACATTCTCAATGAGGATTTTGAAAAATGCAACTGCCTACATAAAGACTGTGGTTAAAAATACCCTTCAAATTTAAAAGATTTTTTTTCTTCAAAATTTTCATTTTCAATGAACTTTTGAAAATTATTTTTTGTTCTAAGTGTTTGGTGTTTTTCAGGCGTATGGAGGTTAAGTGGCTTCTGGGTCATGATATGATTTTTTCTCCCCTCTCTTCAGCATCAGTGATTTAGTTTCTGTAAATGGCGCCGGGGCATGATATTTTTTCATCCCCTCGTTCTGTTTGACTTTAAAAAGTGACATAAATGAATTAACGTTTTGCAGTGGCGTAACTAGTGTGGGGCAGGTAGGGCACGTGCCCTGGATGCAGTTGCCGGGGGGCGCAAAATTAAGCAATCAATTGGTTGTATTTAAAAGAAAAGTTAGTTTCTTGAAGCTCTTTTCCCCAATATTCTTAAAAATTTAAATGATTTCAACAAAGTGTAGGAAAATCTTAAGGATACGCAGAGGCAAGAGAGGGGGCAAGCAAAATTTCTCTATTTTAGATAACTTCAAAATAACACATAATAAATTAGTTTTATATTTAATTAAAGGTAATTAAGTATTAATTAGCTAATTCAGTTATAATAATTAGTTATTAGTTATGTCGGAGCAATAAGAATTGTCTGATGGAACGACAAGCAATAATAGAAAATGAAAAATTATGAACAAATCTCTTAGGAAATGAAGTGTACCGCACTGATATTGGCAAAAATTTCCAGATAATTATCCAAATCTTATCTTTATATATAAAAGGCAAACACCATGACTCACTCATTCGTCACGAAATCTCCCAAACCACTGGGACTAGAACGTTGAAATTTGGCGGGCGGTTGCTTCTTGGGGAGTAGGTGCTCACTAAGAAAGGATTTTTTTGAAATTTTAATTAGAATTTAAATTATTTAAAAATTACTTTAAATTTTAACGTTTTTCCGGAATAACTTTGGTTCCAATTATCGCAAAAACACCATTTTTACGTCATCTTAAAGGAAAAAAATTATCTTTTCAATAACGCCAATCTTATTTCTTTGCGACATTTTGTTTCATTTTAATTAATGATTCAAAATGTTTTAAAACATGAATTGTAACAATGTTTTTATTGTTGTAAATAAAATTCAAACCATCTCATTATTTCATCAAATCTTTTATTCACGCGCTTTTGCAATTGTTACGGTTGTGATAGTATAAATTGTTTTCTTGAGAAATTATCTCCAAAGCAGAATTTGCACTTTAATATTCATTGCATTTCTGAAATATTTTATCGCACCTGCTTCAAAGTAATATTTTTATAAAGCGTGGCAACAGATATTTGATTTCAGGTTTGTTTGTTTTTATTGTGTGTGAGGTGGACTGAAATGATTTTCGTCCTTTCTTCAAGCATTTAATCTCATGCTTTCATGCCATTTTATAATTATGAGGCATGAAAACGCTTTCAAATTTTTGTATATTGCATTATAGGTAATTTTTCATTAAAATTTTGGTTAGGCTTAAGAGTAGAGTACTGCCGGCAAACTTTAATTTCCTCAATTTATAACTCATTAAATTTGATATTAGAAACTAGAAACTACAGCCTGAAACTAAGAATTACCAAAAGGCAATAGTGTTCGGGGAAACTAACTAATTTTTAAATTTTATTATCTACTCCCTATACTCCTGTGTCTTTTAGATGTGTATGAATTTTTTGCCGCTTCATTTATTGTACCCCTGGTTCACACGAGCGTCTAGCATGTTCGCTACCATATTCAGCGTTAATCATTATACCGATGAGTGATAGATGAATTGAGTGAAAGTTATTTGAAACTCAGTTTGTGAATTTCGTTAGCTGCGATGCATTATACAGAATTGTATCGCTGGCATTTTTAAATTTACGTTTTTAAATATTTTACTATCTGTCAAATACATATATCATACAAATATTCAGCTCTTTGTTTATCTTTCCTGAGTTATAGCCGCAGAAACTGCGACGGGTAATGCTATAATTAATATAAAATACAAAAATAAAAACTAATTTAAACGTGCGAACCAGCTGGTCGCCGAAGGCGGCTAGTAACAAAATAAAATAATAGCTGAAACAAGTGAAAATAATTATTAACAAATTTTAAACCTATAAATGCGTATCTACATATCTCTACTAATAATAAAGGAGAATGTGTGTGTGTTGGTGCTCTACAGGGCAGACCGCTGAACCTAGGGCTACGATATTTGGCACAAACCTGCTTTGGAAGGTGGGTATGTGCACCTTGGAACCCTTTTTTGAAATTTTAGTTAAAATTTTATTTAATTGAAGATTAAGCAAAATTTTGTCGTTTTCCTTAATACCTTCCGAAAATATTACAGCACAAAAATCATTTTTTCGCCATCTGAAAGTTTAAAAAATTACATCTTCAATGATATCAATTAAGTTGTCTTACAAGTTTTCCTCTAATTTTAATAAATTTTTAAAAATATTTTTCACATAATTTACAACAATCGTTTTCATTGTTGCAACACAATTCAAACCGTTTCCATTGTTTAAACAAATATTTAATTGTGTGTTTTTTCTTTCTTTGTTGAAAGATGAGGTAATATCCTAATACATTTTGCCTTGATATTTTATTTCATGAACATTTTTGTGGAAACTGTAAACCAAGAAATATATCCAGTACCCTGAATGATTACGGTTGCTTTCTTTTCATTCTTTTTTTCAGCTAACATGCCGCTAGCCATAATATGTGCTTCGTCATTTTAATGTTGAAATCAAATACAGATTTTGCAAGAGGAATGATGAAGATAGCGCCGACAACGTGCAATTACATGTTACTTGACATGGTCAGCTATTTAACTCCAATAGGGACATCAAGGCCGGCCAGAACAAAAGCGGGCCTGGTGCAAAGTTGATTTGCGGGGCCTTGAAACTAATTTCGTAAAACGAACTAACATTTTATTGCATTTTACTATTTATTATACTGCACAAATTGGTATATTAAGGACTTAAGGAATACGTAAAAATGATAAATAATTAAATTGTTTAATTTATGAACGATTTGGAAGGCGATTAAAATGTTAACTTTACAAAAATAAATCAAAATAATAAAAAAAATCTTATTTTGAATCACATGAGAAAGATTTTCTGCAGATACCATGGTCATTGATAAGGTCAATATATTTTTCAGAACAGTCACACACAATTTGAATGCAGTTCATATAAATTAATTTTTAAATGATATTGAGACCCTGTTATACAAAATGATGACAAATCTTGATTTCATTAAATAAATCAATGCAATACATTTTGTCTCGTAAAGTCGCATTTAAGTTTCTGCTTTTTCAGACAGTTTGTGTATGCCATCCTAATTGCATAAAAATTCCAATGATATCCCATATTCGTGATAAATTTCGAATCTCTTAAAAGAAAAA
>BGPR01001105.1:9122-40668 GCA_013235015.1 Araneus ventricosus
TTTTATTAGTTGCCGTTTAAAAATGACGAATAACTTTAAACTGTAATTTTAAATGTGAAATTTATTTGATTGTAGAAAATGCAATTGGCAATTTTGAACAATGTAATATTCAAATCCCTCAAATTGAATAATGGCCTAAATAATTTATAAACTAGTTAAAACACCCTCGTATTTTAAAGGTTAACGATTCGTGTTGCAAAGTATGATGACCCTTACATAAATCATTTTTGACAACAAAATACAGATTGACAGAGTCTACTATTTACCGTCAAAAACGAATTGTTCTACGTAGAAGTAGCTCAACTCAAAATACGAATCATGAAACGAGTTGAAGGCCAAACGTAAAAAGTAGAGCAACCGTTTAGTTTTAATGTGGGCGGTTATAGATTTTTAATCCTGATTTCTGGTGAATTACCCTCTTTTTTCGTGTCTTTAAAATAACGTGATGTTTTGGATAAAGTTTTTAAGCTGAATCAGTTTATGGTGTTTTGTGCAAGAAAATGGATAAATGAAATACTGTGAAATTATGGAGTGAGGGAACGTGGAGCAATTGTTGGGTAATAAGTAATTGCTCCATAATAAACAGAAAACAGATTTCGCCCGGCATGTGCCTTAAAACACTCATTTGAATCAAAGTAAATTCAAGAGGTGTTTTTCATGCCCACGATTTTGCTGACTGCTTTGTTATGCTCGCTTTTTAAACAGTAAAATTTTGGTGACATTGACTGATTGCTTGATCCTTGAAACCCTTTTGAAAACATGGTCTCATTTTTAAAACACGAGCGGCAGGCCACTAGGTTACATAAAATAAACATTCGCCGGAATATCATTTTCACTTTTACAAAGAAGGAATTCTTATTAAATGTACTACTTTGTTATACACATTTTTGTCTGAAACAAGAAAAAAATGTTGCATGGTTGTTCAGTAAACAATATAATAACACAGATAGAAAATGTTGTACGGGTAAAATTCCTCTGGAAATTGTGCTGCTCATGGCCAATTTAATTTGATTCATTCGCTTAACCAATGGCTTAGTGAGTTAAGGCAACACATATCTGAGGAACATAAATCGGCACAGAAAGGTCATGAGTTTTTTTCTGTGTCTGAGCTCTTAACGAGCGTTATTCAAAAACTGGTATTCTAATGCGAGATTTTGAAATCGATTGTTCGCTTTTGTCGGGCAAGCTGCCTAATGTTCCCCTCCCGGTGAAAGTTCTCCAGAAAGGCAACTTACCCCCATATTTTGGAGCCATGTCAGATTTCTGACTCAGGTTAAGCCTAAGTTCTCCAAGATCGTTTGACCAACACAAGATGAGATCCATCCACTTTATTATTTGTCCTTGACTGGAAGACTTGGCTAGATATACTAGAACAGGTGGTATCAGAACCACCACCGCTTCAATTATTCATATTTCAAGAATACTATATATTTTAAGCATATTATATACAGGGTGTCCCAAAAAAGTGGAACAAGCATTTATTTCTTTAAACATTGCACCTAGATATATAATCCCAATTACGAAGTTTCATTAAATAAGGTATGACTTCTCTGAGACTTTGACTTCTGTAGAGGCCGTTAAAAAAGTTTTAAATATTAAATTTTTATACGGTCCACACAGAGTAAAATTGTTAACCAGTAAAATATTCCTCTAACACTCATCTATGAGCATACTAAGATTTACCCCTTTATCAGCAAAATTCACAAAGATATGCTTATTTCTAAATTTAAAGGAGTTTATCACACATTTAAATGGAGATATTTATTATAGAAATGCAAATTTATTCAACACAGAAAAATTGCGAAATGCAAATTTTGTCTAGTAGTTATAAGCCAAAGGTCATGACTTGAAAAAATTTGCTAATCATTTGATTGATCGATAGTAGTAACATCTGACTGTATAAAGAAGAGAAGGGAAACCTATGAAAATGAAAAATGTAAGGAATCTCAGAGAAGTAGCACAACACCGAACAAGAATATTAAATTATTTGTTCTCAATGATGTGCGTCAAATTAAGCTTTACCTAAAAGCTGTGGCGGATTGTACATTAGTGCTGTAGAGCTGCAATATACACTGTAATTATTTTAAAAATTCGCATTTTCGTTTTTATTAATATTTATTTACTTTTCTACTTCATCGATAAACAAGTTCGAGAATCAACGAAAATGGAAGAATTATAATAACGAGAAAAGAACACAGAAAAGGTATCAAGAAGCAAGACAAACTTAGGATGTGACTCTACACCAAATAACTTTGGAAAGCACCAGAAAATTCACTTAGTGCGCACAACTGAGTGATATGAAGTGCGAAGGCGAAAAAGCAACCGTTTCTCTCTTTGAACTTGTCAGAGCTGAATTTTCGGAAGCTTCAGTTTGGCGCTTGGCCAACTAATCACTCTTTCTCACTCCTACCCAAGGTTCGCCTTCGTGCTCTTGGTTTTGTTTCTGCGATTTCTTTCATTCGCTGTTTTTGGGTTTTTATTTCGCTTTTCTGTTGCCTCGAAAGAAACGTGAATGGTTAATACGCATTCGTTTTCTGTTACTACAGGTCAATCACTGAAAAAAAGATACGTCGATAATTTTCTAAAACTAAATTCACACAGATAATTACAATAAAAAATTTGGACTATTTAAAGGTAAAGCTGTTTTTAAAAATTATATTTTAGTTGTATTCTCTTGAAAAATATTTTTTGTTACACTGCTCATTTCTGAGTAGACTCCCAACAGACCACCATTGCCTAAAGGCAGCATAGTGGATAGATTATTTTTTAATTTAATAGGAGTTAATAAACGCATTATCATTCTCTGACCTCACCCATTCAATAGCCTATTGTAATATATGCACTTTTTTGCAATCTCTTGAAAAAAACTCCTTGTGCACCAACAAGTACAACACAAGACTTATAGAAGTAAGTAAAATACTCAAAAAAGGGTTGAAGGAAGTTTCAAATTAAATGATACAAATGCAAATTCCAAACAAAAAAGGGGGAGGGATGAGAAACAAATGTACAAAAATTGGTCACACCCATACGAACACATGAATAGTATTAAGCAATGAAGTTAATAAAACAAGGGGAATAGATACAGAGACATATTCAAATTTTAAAAAATGGCATAAATGTAAAATAATCGTCACATCTACACAAAAAATGGATAATAACGAAAAATGGAGTAAAAGCTGTTTATGGTGAGGAGAAATGAAAAAAAAAACAATCAAGAAACAAATAAAAGCACACAAATACACAAAATATTACACAACACATAAATCACACAGATTGCGCACAAGTAACAAAGCAAAAGGGGTTGATCTAAATATACGTATATAAAAATTGAATTCCAAATATTGAAAAGGAAAATAATAATTAAAAAAATAAGAAAATAAGTGTAAATGCCAGCAAACATACACGAAATTTTTAGTCTATACAATGTGGGGGAGAAATGCTGTCGATAAAATCACAAATTGATGCAAAACATATTTCGTTCTGGACAAAAGTAGAGAAAGATGGAGGCCATGCCAAATTGTTCTTCTTTAGACTGTTGATGAGTTAACATCTGGCGGGAGTGAATTTAGAGCAAGAAAATATCAAGTGCTTGACATCCTGAATCTCGTCGCTAGAGCAGGAACACAAGTCTGTACGAGATAAATTGAAGCGTTTTAGATAGGCTTTAAAGTTTCCATGTCCAGTGAGTGAGAAATTCAGTAATTCTGAAATTAGGGGCGAAATGGATGGCTTTCAAACGTCCATGAATGGAAGAAAAAAATTCTTTTATGGACTTCGGATTGTGAGAAATTTGATACAAACTATTCCATTCAGATAAAACATTTTGCTTGAAAACACTTTTGTAAAAGGATTTCGGTACAGTCATAGGGATCAAATCAGTTAGTTTAGTCATCTCTTTTGTAAGCCAGTCAGCACGTTCATTGCCATTAATTCCTATATGACCTAGAACAAAGGATAAGAAAATTTTGTACACCTCTGCCTTGAAGGGGACTCAAGTTGATTTGAGTTTCAACAATGAGTTTGTTTGCAGAGTTAATGCAATTTAAGGCATATAAAGAAGAAAAGGAGTCACTGTAGATCAAGAAATTCAAAGAAAGCTTATTTTTACTGCTAATCCAAGTGACAGCTTGGGCAATACAAAGTAATTCAGCCTGAAAAACACTGCACTCGTCTCTAATTCTAAACTGGTGCACTTCAGTTTCAATATGGTCTTGGAAAACTACAAACGCAAGACCTACCTTACTGTTGATTTTACTGCCATCTGTAAAGTACACGACAGGAAAGTTATATTCAATATTTTTGTAATAACTAACTAAATTGATAGGAGACCGTTCAGAAGGGTGAGGCATCTTAGAAACAGGCAAGCAAACGTCTTGGTTATTGGCGATACTGATCTTCGTCGCAATCTTGAAATCCCTATTATGAACAATAAAGATGTGAATAGGAGGAAAACCGGAGATAGCAGAAACAGCTTCATAGGATATCGTACGATACCCAAAAATAACTCGCAGGAGGATTCTTCCTTGTATTTTCCGCAAAAGCCGGTAGTTTATTTTCTTTTTCAAAGCAGTACTCCAGACTTGTGAACCATAACATATAAATGCAGCAATACCTTGTTTGTAGATTAGAGATGTTACGTTGGACTTGAGTCCGAAAGTATTTCTGGTAACTCTATTTAGCCCCAAAAGAATCTTTTCACATTTGTTAGATAGGTACAAAATATGTTGTTTCCAACTACATTTGCTATCTAGGATAACGCATAGGTATTTTAATTCCTTCACGAAACAAAGGGGAATTCCATTAAGGGCAAGAGCACAAGTAAATGCCTTGCTTTGTCTTCTATCCAAGATCATAACTTTTGACTTACTGGCGTTAAACTCTAATTTATATGTTTTGGGCCAACTTGAAAAAAAAAATCAAGAATGCGTTGCGCTTCTCTGTTAATATCTTGAAAAGTCTTTCCTTGGAAGCAAAGAAGTAAATCGTCTCCAAAAGCTATCGTTTCACAACAAGAGAAAGTTAAACTTTGTCCAATAAGTTATTGATATTGATATTCTAGAGTAAAGGCCCAGAAATTTATCCTTGAGGATATCCTTCTTGTAAAGGTCTCTTCTTTGAGAAATGACCTAAAGATAAAATTGCAGTTCTGTCTTTTAAGAAATTAGAAACAAATAAGTTACCAGGGATGGTAACTTATTTACTGCTATTTGCCAGGGAGGGTTACCACTTCTCAAAAGACTAAGAAATAGCAAGCCACCAGGCGTATCGAAAGCGCCCTCCATATCTAAGAAAGCAAGACTTGTGAAGAGTTTTCTCTTTTACCGTTTAAAATAACTTCATAAAGGCGCGTCTAAGAGCCCATATTGCACTTCTGAGGCATAAAACCGAACCGACTTGCATTAAAGTAGTTATTTTTATGCAGATGCCAACTCACTCTATTTAGAATGGGCTTTTCAAGAAACTTGACCAAGAACGATAGTAAACTAATACATCTTAGATTGTCAAAAGGGGAATACGGACATCGTTATTTTTGGGAATCAAGATAATTCTAGCCCTTTTCCAATAGCGTGGAAAGGTCTTGAGACGAAGGCCCGAATTAAAAACTTTCAATAGAAGGTGAGGTTACATTTGGTGCAATTTCTTAACAACTTCATTAGGAATAGAGTCAGAGCCAGGATATTTTTTAAGTTTCAGTTTGCAAACAACAGCATCAATTTCATAAAGAGTAAAAGGAGGATCATTGCCTGCTGCTCTTGATAAGAGAGTCATGCAGTATTTGAATACGTGCATTATCTGAAGGAATCGATGGGCTCGGTCAAACACCAGTCTGAGGTATAAAAAAGCAGCCAAAGTCAATAAATTTGCCTTTTTAAATATCTGTGAATTTTGAAGATAGAAGCGTGAAGCGTTGTGTGTTGAAATATGAGTGTAAGAAAAACATTTTATTTATTGACACTTTTAAACTACAAGAGCAGTTTCAAAATTTAATTTTTTAAACTTTTTATCAATCTCCACAGAAGACAAATTGTTTTCACGCAATTGGCCTACCTTATTTAATTAAACTTTGTAATTGGAAATATATGTCTAGGTGCAACATTTAAAGAAATAAACGCTTGTACCACATTTTTGAGACACCATGTATATAAATACTGATTAGTTTTGTTGATGCTCACTATGATTTTTTAGTATAAATGAGTGATAACCGCAGAACATCATACTGTGTATTTACAATTCTGCTTAGGTAATTTACAATCTAATACGTGTTCTTCCTTCGTATAGCTTCCTGTGCGATTTCATACGATTATACCATACGGTAACATATTTCGATTACTTATTATTAGAATTTTTTATGTTTCATTATAATATGACCTCAGATAATAAAAATGATCTTTTTTTTGGATATTAATAATTCTATAAGAAGAAACAAGGGAAACAAAATTAATTTTGACTCGCATGAAAATCCACAATGTAAGGCACACGCCGAAGATTTATAACATTTGCACTGTAAAAAATATCCGTTTTTTTTCTCGGACTTTTCCCGTATATTTGACGGTTTAAAGCTGTTTTGTTGACAAAACGGTTTTTCACCGTTTTCCGCTCCAGCCATAAACGGTTTAAAACCGTCAGTGCAAATTCTATTTTTCGTCATACGGTATTGCGGAAAGCAATACCGTACATTACCGTACATTTAAGAAAAGGGAAAGTTATCGTACAGAAAGTACGATAACTTTCCCTTTTCTTAAATGTAATTTTATTGCATTCATTTCATGTTTAAATAGGGTTCCATCTCCGTAACCTTAAAACACGTGTTCTGGCAATAGTTGATTTTTACACTACTAGGTGGCGCCACTAGAGCTATAGTGACTTTAAAACTCAAATAGATTATTTTTACTTTGTTTTATGAAGTCTCCGGTTGTCTAGTGGTTAGAGCGACTGCCTTGTATTTCTATGAACGCGGTTTCGATCCCCGACTCGGAGGAGTTAGAAGTTTTGTCACCATCTTGCATCGAAATCGTCCAAGTAAGTTCAATTAAAAATTATATTAATTAAACTATTTGAAATTACTAATCTAAGCCTTGATTAATTAATATTCCTCATTGAAAAAACACATCAGCACATTTCAACTCAACTCGAACAGAAGGAGAAAAACAACTCAACTCAGTCGATGACGTCACTTACTTCGATGACTTAATTTTTACGGAGAAAACTTAATTTCATACGGTAAAAAACCGTTGTGACTACGGATTTACTTCGTAACTTTTACGGGAAAAACTTGTTCCTGTATGGTAAAAAACCGTTGTGCCTACGGATTTACTTCGTGACTTTTACGGTTTCGCACAACCAACCCAGCTGCCAGTTTAAAACCGTAAATTTTACGGATTTTTTTTACACTGTGTTTCCTATTTCAAATTGGTTCATTTTTCTCATTTTATTCAGTCTAAAATTTATATTCTTAATTAATTGCTTATCCATGCATTATAGCATAAAGCTCCTATAGTTATGATGTTCATATAACAAAAAAATTATAAACATCTGAGGATTAAAATCACTCATTCATCTAAACATTGCAATAAGCTAGTCATGTGAGTTATGCCAAGTTCTATTAGAGAAATACTATTATCACTGCCAATAATATAAATAAAGTTGTGGCAACCGACTTAATAGCAAGATGTACAGTTGTAGTTCTGGCTGATTTGTTTGTTTTCTAGAAATTTAAACAAGCAATTAGCTACAGTTCAAAAAGAAGAAAAAAAAGCTGTTATAAATAAAGGATATATTCAAAGACTTTTTCCTTTTTTTCCCGTAGTTTTCTAAAACTCATTCACAACAGTATCCATTGATTCAAACCCTTAGGCCCCTTTCACATTTAACCGTTACGGCGCAAATTTGTTTATTTTCTTTGCCGTGTCATGTTTGCTTTCACACTTGACGATTTGCGCCGTCAGTATTTGAGTGCGGTTTCTCATTTCCTAGCTGTTTCAGTATGGATCGGAAGCAAATAGCAGCAATACGGTCTTGCACCCATCAAAAGAAACGAGACTATAATCGCCTCACTTTTGGAAGAACAACGAACGTGCAGATGAATGTCAGAATGTCTGTAGCATCTTTTGTTGAATTCCACAACCGAATAAAAAATTATACTCTGCTGCAAAATACTGACATTTGGAACTGCATTCAACCGACAAAAATGGTAGCTGTGACTCTGAAGTAACTGTGCTGCCTGTTAAATCATAGGTAGGGATGAAACGTCCTCCCTCTGTTGTGAGACGAAAGTTTGGAGAGGGGGTGCCAGCTTAGGTGTCGTCCTAGTCATGTGACAGCGGTTCAAAATGACGAGGTCCGTCCTAAAATAGCCCTCGTGTTGCTTCAAAACGGGACGTTAATATAACTAAACAAAATCGCAAGTAACTGACACTTATTTTTAAATGTTAATCGTTTGTGTTTAAAACATAAAGTGTTATAGGCCCTTTTAACAACGAAAAAGCAATAGCGAAAGTGCGACTGTTTATTACTTAGCAAAAACTTATAGATTTTGTTTTTACCATAATTACATAAAATAAGTTCCTCCCTAGATATGGATTTTAAGGTTAGTGTAATAATTTTAAGCTTTGCAAATGTATATTAATAACATATTACGTAAATCGATTATACATAAGTTGTGGAACATGGATTTCATTTGCCCGCAGGATTTAAAAAAAACTAAACAACCCATTGCAAACAAATGTTATGAAAATTCCCTTCGACATATCACAGCTTTAAAATCATTTAACATGGTAAATAATCAGATATGCTTTAATCACTTTTTATGACGTTAAAATAGTATACCTTTTTCTTGAAAATTATATGCAAGATACCCCGCATTGAAAAAAACTATAACGCAATGTTTTGATTTTGTATGTTTCTTCATTGTGGTTATATAAGCATAGCAGGGAAATTTCTGTGTGTTTGATGAACAATATTTTAAAAATCCTGTCTGTAAGTATTTAAAGTATAAATCACTCACCAAACATCTCTTTATATTGAGATGGGTTTTGACTATATCTTCTCAATTATTTAAAGTACACTCATGTGCAATATCATGACATATTCATGATTTAAATTTTCAAATCGAATCATAAAAAAATCGGAAACTTTAATGGAATCTCCGTAAAGAGTTCAAAATACTGAAGAATTCTATAAGACTGTCGGAATTACTTATGAAAGGTTAAAAGGTTCTTGAAATTGCGACTTCAGAAATAAAACATATGTTGTTATCTTAGAATTCAGTCATGATTATTAGACACTGCTATCCAGATTTTTATTAATTTACAAGAAATAGTATATTCGTTTCCAATACCTTATACATGGCCGTCTTATCCAATGGGCAAATTAGGCAGAAGAACAGTGCGCTATTGATCCAAGGGATCATAAAAACTTTTTATACTGATTTTGAACCAAAAATATTTATTTAATTGTAATTTTAAATATGTTATACAATTTTATATGTTATAATATGGTATAGAACCTAGTTAATAAAATAACCTGGGAGAATATAATATTATTAAAACATTAGAATGCTCCTGAATTATTTTTTTAGCTAGATATTTTGTTTGGGCGGCAAGCACTGTAAAATCTTAAGAGGGCCCTGATCTTACACAATATAAAAATTAGTCAGCATTGGCATATTTCGAAATAAAATAAAATAGCTAAATTTTAAATAGGAAAAAAAATAACGAAAACATTAAAAAATTACACAGTCAACACTCAAATTAAATGAAAGTGCGTTCTATAATAACAATGAAATCATTTAAAAATGACAAAGACAATAGTAAAATTAAATTTTGAAGCATTCTATAAAAATAATGGAATCATTAATTAACTGCAAAAGCTTCGAGAAGGCAAAAAGAACAAGTGACCTTGTGAAGGTGACGGACGGCAGCCGGATGAAATTCGTGCAGTGTGAAAGCTTCAGCATATTTTCATAGATTACTACTAAGACGAAGTCGTAACGGCGCCGTTTTTTCCAGTCGCGCACGCGGCTGGTTTAAACCCCAACAAACGGACTCAAACCGCGATCGGCTAATGTGAAAGCTCCCACTCATTTCTTCAGTTTACCACCAAGAGGCGGCCTAATGCATTCTTGCCGTAACGGTTCAACCGTATAATGTGAAAGGGGCCTTATAAATAACGGATTGAATCAACGGGCTGAAAACTTCTGCAATTGTTTTGACCTCTGGCATTTCTTAAAAGGAAATCGCAATGATTTATAATTCTCGCTTTATTATTACTTTTCGAACTACTTTGAATCTATTCTAAAATTTGTACTTCATATACATTAAATTAAGTAGATATTATTGAAACCATTGAAAGAAGTGTAGCTAATATAGATAAGGTCTGAAATTCAAGCTATATGTAGCACTCAGATTTGGGTCTCCTTCTTTCAAACACTGGAAATTGAATAAAATATAGCAGGCAGTATATGTTAAATATTATTCCCAGGAAGCTACTATAAAAAAACTGCTTTCCTTTCTAGAAGAAAATACTCTTTGATTTGATTTTGAAAAATCATGAATTTTTATAGTTACACATTCTCCAGTCGCCACTTGTCTGTTTTTTAGCCAGTTATTTTGTTTATTACAACGAAGTATTTTAAAATTTAATTCAAACTTAGTCGCATTCAATCGTAGCACGGTAATAATGATGAAGATCAACGACAGCAATCTAAATTAGATGCCTCCGATTCGTTTACTTTATTTTACAACTTTTAAGAAGTCCTTAAGCTTTTTTTTGTGTTCAAACTCTCTTTGTTTTGATTCTTTAATTAAAAAATCGGATAAAGATAGAAGGTTTTATATTTCCACTTGATCCCTAAAAATAAATGCTTTAATACTTTCTTGATATTGATGACTCTTTTCTTTTATAAGCAGATAAATCCAAAAATATTTTCATTTGTAAAAGATCCTTATACGGATAACTTAAGAATGGACATTTGGTTAATACGAAACTTGATTGATGGATTCCGTCTCTTTACTATTAATCTTTAATATGAGAATCAGAAACAACGTTAACTTCGCGATATTTTGATAATAAATTGTATACTTAGTTGCATTCTGGACAAGTACAGGGATTTTAAATGCGTTGATATTATATACAATTAGTTTATTATCTTATTATTAAACGAAAATAATAAAATCAAACGCAATTATTGGGGCGACTGCATGATGCAAGCCATGATATGACATACTTGCTCACAAAAGAAAGGAGGAATTTAAATGAAAGATAAAAAAATAAAATAGGCAATTGTTGCTTTTATATTAAGATTACTTGAAAAATGAAGAAATTTTTTTGTTAAAATTTCTAATCTCTTATTTGATTTTTTATTTTTAATAAATTCAATATTAAATAATTTATTTTTATTTTCAGAAATACAAAAAAAGAAAAGAAACGGTCAATGTATTATAAGAACTCTTACGCTAACATTTCTTCAGTTACGCTGCATAATTAATAAGGGAGAATAATAAAGTTAATCAAAGTTTCATACACGCATATTCGGTTGTCAAATGTAGGCCATGTATAATTAATTCTACTTTTATGTAGATAAAAAGGATCAACATTAAAATATTCTTAGATGAAAAATAATTAATGAAATGCGAAGGAAAAAATTTCAAAATGTGATTCATTCGATAATTTGCTGCTGCACTCATAAATATTTTACGAACGGTCGGAATATGTTAAAATCTTGTTCTGAATCTGGAAAAAATTCAAATTAAACAATTGTAAAAGAGCATCCATTTAAAAAGTAATTCTCGATGTGGGTCATTTCTCCGTTTAAGGTCATTTATTGCTTCATGGTATCATTCTTCTGATTAAACTAAGGCGGGAAAGGCAAATGTGTTTTTAAAAGTTTTTTTAAAAATTTGCATCTGTTAAATCATTTATTTTTTAATATTTTCTTAGTCAGCATCGAATACACATATTGTTGGAACTACACAAAAAACAATAATTTTTATAAAAAATTGTTTCTTATAAAGATTAATTTATTTATAAGCTTCCAATAAACCCGTCAAAGTACAAAATCATCAACGATAAATTATCAAAGAATGCCAAAAAATGTAATTACAAAGATATTTTAAAACGTTTAATGAAACCTACAGAGTAAAAATTTCTTCAGTTTGTTACATTATTTTCAAATTAAAATTTAAAGCTTTAGTTAGCAAAGATAAATAAACTTTTATAAGAAATTTTGAACAATTTGCAGACATCATTTTTCTTTTTCACTGTCAGGAGTTGTATATGCTATTTCTTCAAAACTAATTTGAGATCATAGTAATTTCCCTCGAAAATTAACGATAAAGAAATCAAAACACAAAACCACTAACAAGGGAGAAAAACACCTAGAAATAACAACTGACTGAAAATAAACATTTCAGCGGTAGACATCTGTTGCGAATTCAGGCAACAAATGCATCAAATAATACAAGGCCTTTCTCCTAACATAAAGCATTCTTGTTTAAACAAGCGGTAGACTTTCAATTAAGCAGTGGAACAACCGTTACTGTCGTCAATAAATTATAGCCCCTTCGAGCTGTAAAATAATAATGTCATTGAACTTTTTTTCCATGTCCATTATCGAAAGGGAGTTCTGTTCTAATTTTTAGAAAACGCGGGATTTACAACAGCTCAGTTTTTCAGCTTTCGTCCACTTACAAGGAAGTGCTCTTGAAAAATGTTCCTAGAGGTCCTGCATTTTTGAGGATGGCGCCCTTCGGGAATACAAACAGCTGCCTCTAGCTCAGCTGGAAATTCGAAGAACATCTCATTTGACCTTATTTTGCACAACACATTTTTTTCTGCCTCCTGAAGTGGGTTAAAAATTTAAGGTTTAATCGGTTTTAGATTACAGAGCTCGCACTGGTCGTAACTTGTGAGGAAACGGAGGTGTGTTCTGGTAATCACCTCTCCTCTACAAGTGTCACAGAATTTGGTGACTGCGCAAGTTTGGCGTAAACGATAATTACAGGTTTAGAACCATTTTTCGTTGCCAATACAAACAAGACGAAATTAATTATTTAATATGGCAGATATTTATAATATGAAATATTTGATGAAAGGGAGATTTTGTTATAAAATTATTTATGGAACAATTAAAAATGAAAATAAAATCTGAAAATACTTTTTGTGTCTCCTCTACAAGTGTCAGAGAATTTTCTCATTACGCCATTTTTCCACAAATGATAATTACAGTTATAAGATCATTTTCGTTGCCAGTCCACAAATAAGATTAAAATAATTATTAAATTTTGACGACATTTATAGTATGAAATATTTGATTAAAAAGAGATTTTTAATAAAAAATTTTTTCCGGAACAATTAAAAAGGAAACTTGGATAAAAAATATTTTTTACGTCTATTAAACTTGCACCACAAATATTGGTTACTGCACAATTTTGACTTTAAGATAAATAAATTTTAATAAATAAAATTAAATTAACTATCAGACATGAATGAACTTTAGAATATGAAAAAATCGATTACAGACAGGATGTGTTTTGGAACAACTGAAAATGAAAAAATAAATTCACAAATATTTTTTGGAAATAAGATATTTTAAAATAAAGCTAATTATAAAAAAATTATTTAGAAAATGAATGCCAGTTATGAAGCAAATTGAGAGTGGCGGCGTTTGGGTGACAAAAGTGGGGGGGGGCGCAAAAAATTTATGGACGCTAAAAGTATCCGTAGACAAAAAAAAAGTTACAAAATTAGCTAGTTTTCCGAACCCGATTGTTCTTTAATAATTTCTAGTTTCAGGCAGCTAAAATAAAATAAAAATTTAATTTTTTTCTCATAAAGAGGGTGGAGGGCTGACCCCCCCCGAGTCGCCGCCAATGACTAAAAGAAGCTATAAAATCATTATTTGTAACATTACCACAAGTCTACAATTAAACACAAGTGCTTTGAGAATTCACAAATGGTCGATAATAATTTCATTGAAAAAATCATGGCTTGTTTAAATTCAAAAAAAGTGATAATTTCACTTAAATATCCAACCATTGAATAAAATATAAGGAAAAATCAAAAATATTGATTTAGATTGCCTGCGCTTAATAATATTATTTAAACAGATATCCAAAGCAATGCAATTAATTACTTTACAGAAAGTAAGATACAGTAGAAAAAAAGCTTCTCAAAGTCATAAGTTTAGTCTTCGAAATCATGAACCAGAGAAATGCGACCTCTAAACGCTAAGGTGAATACTGAACTGACTAGAGTGTAGTAAAGAGCTACTTGAGGGCACGATAAATAATTTTGTTTTCATGAAAAAACACATTAGTAACAGCTTAGGTCAGGGGTTCCCAACCTTTCCCCCTTCGCGTAGCCCTTGATTATTATTTTCGTTTTCGCGTTCCCCCTACTGTAATGTCCAAATCCCGCTAGCACTCCGTCTATGCAAAGAAGTTTTTATCAATAATGTTAAGGGCTTATGTTAGCTTAAGAGTGAAATGACTCGAATTAACAACATTTGCAGAACTTATTTTTGATTTTACATTTTGTTTCATTTTTAAAATGGTAATAGTTCAACGCCAAAGCAAATGAAACCAATATTGTAATAATTTCGTTTTAACTTATAAGTATAGCTAAAAATCACACTTCGTAATAATCAACTATTCAAGTGGTATAGTTATTAAATAGCAAGTATTCACTTGGAGAAACAAAATTCTGTAACTTTTTAAAACTCTTATGTATTCTTGTTTCCACCATTAACAATCTTGATTTCGCGTACCCCAACTGGTCCTTCGAGTACTCCAGGGGTAATCGTACCACGGGTTGGGAACCTCTGGCTTAGGTGACAAGCTAACATGTCTGGTTTCAAAGGAGTACAATATCATTTTCTTGCAATTTAAGGCTCCTCAAGAACCTTCCAAAAGATTTCAGAATTAAAAACTCGCACTACAGAGCTTATTTTGATTACAATGCGTTCAAAGCAAGTGTAAATGCGTACAATTCCATTGATGACTACTTAGGCATCTGGAAAAAGCCTAGATAATTTCAAAAGCGCTATTTTCCCTTTAACAGATATCGCTGTGATCAATCATACTGATTGAACAAAGACGTTCTTTCCACGCATCTGACAATGGTCATTAGAAGGTGCGCAGTCGGTTTAATGCGGGGGGATGGGAAGGTAACATTGATAGCAATTTAGACAGTTCTCTTCATTGTTAGGCATTTCAAGACATCCGGCTTCAAATTTTCGTCAGAGGGTTAATTGAAAATCAAGCATCAGTGATAACTTACTTAACTTTCCCGGAGTGCTTTGCCGGTTTATCTATCAACTGTTGCTTTTTTATAATTTCTAGTTATTGGCCGCTAAAATAAAAACAAATATTAGTTTTTCCTTCAAAAAGTGTGGGGGGGGCGATTGCCCCTCTCCCCCCGATTCGCTGCCACTGGTGCTTATAACTCAAAATTTCCTAATATTTTCACCTCAAATTTATAAAATAGAAAGTAAAACTATCACACTATAAATTATACTCGAAGTTATTGGATATTTAAAGACACTTATAAAAGCTCACTATCAATATATTTTGCCACAAGTAAATAACTGGCATTGATAATATTAGTATCGTGTAGCAACATGATGTTGCTTTCAAAAGATGGGCGGCAGTGTTTTAAAGTCCAGAAACTGGATGGGCAATAAATAAAGTAATCTAGTAGCATCAAAGTGTCTGGCAAAGAAAGGTGGGGACCTGCTTTTATATGTAACTGATTTAATGTGGCATTTTAATGTGGAGTACGGACGAGTTTTCTGATTGTTTATTTTGGTTGCACAGAACTTCCGTGGTGAGGGTTCACTTCCGTTTTCCAGTAACCCTTCAATTTAAGTGATCGTCAAATCCAATTGAATTCAATAGCTAGTGCAAAGTTCGAATCGGTTCTTTATTGATTACACAAATCGCCAAAAAGAGCGATTAAGAATAATTATGGCAAGTTTTCCACAAAATTAGGCTCTTATTTTAAGTAAACAATGAGTGCTACAACAATAGGAACATAAAATTTAATCTTTTCAAAGTATCCTTAAGCCATAACATTAGGAAACTCCACTTTAAACATTAATTAATATCTTCAAACAACGTGATGAAATTTTGAAGATTCCCATTGACTTAACATTATCACCGAAAGTTGATGGATAAGGCGGAAGTCCGACTTGACCGCAAATAAACGAAACAGAAAACTCGTCCATATTAAAAAAATAGTAATGGGAAGAGTGGTGGAGTTGTCAGTAATAGTATATCAAAATCTCCAGCTTGTCTCCCCTCGACTTTCTCATATACTTCCACAATATGGCCTGTCATATGTTTAGTTTCGTCATATAGTGAAGAAAATCGTCTGAATACAAATCTACAAAACTGTAGATTTATATCCAATTTTCCTAATTTTCAGACAAATTTCGTCTAATTCATTCCGTTTTTTGAATATAGCGTTCACCTACTCACACACACAATTGCAGAAGCGCCATCCCTACCCCATCAATATTTAAACAATCCTGGGTTGAAGTTCAGATAATGTGGTCACTTTAATTTAACTAATGTTTTCCTGACGGAAACAATTTTTAATTTTCGATGCATAGTAATGATATAATCCATCTGAAGGGGATGACAGACGCACTTCTATTAGCATGAAGTATTAAGTCATCATCAGTTTTACATGTATGAATATAAAAAGCATATTGTTTTCATAAGGCAGAATTAATCGAAACTGGATGGCTATCAAAACAGTCTCCGATAAAGATATATCAGAGAGTGGCAATTTGAGGTATCAACTACCGTCATTTATAATTCAAAGTGCCTGATATTTCTCAACCGTCCACTTTGACTAGAGTATTGCAGCCATCGATTCTTTCATCGCCTTTCAGATTTTTCACAAGATTCGATTCGGAACCCGGTTAGTTTATCTGACTCAATACCGCCCTGACCCGAGGGCCTCAAATTTGGAGCAAACGGCCATATCGCGGACACACTTTAAAGTGATTTTCACCATTTCGGGTACCTCGTAAAAAAGTGGTTACATGTGTGGAGTTATTAATTGATTTGTCGCGGTTGAAGATGCCGTTTAGAAGAGAGAGCCATCTTCTTCTAAATCATGGGATTTGCTGTAAGTCAGCATGAAAGCAGTTGTAAGCAAGCAATAATAAATGGGAAAAAAATAGGGCGGATTATGAAATCGAATACTTGTTACAGAACTGCTTTTCAAAAGAATTAAACAAGACGATGTTTGTATTCTTTGTAGTTAACATTGCCAAAATATAGTTGTCTAGTAATGAAATTGGACTGATGTGCGAAAAAATAATTTTACTATTTCTTTTCTTTCATTTTTGTAATTTCTGGTTTAATACAATTTGCATCTGTTTTTAATTTCATCTCAGGAATTCCAGAGTAAATATGGTTCTGGAAGTAGCTTAACATATTAAAAATATGCACATGATTTCAAATCATGCACTTAATTTTAGATAATATTGGTTTAATTACAGGGTCATTCAAAAGTAGAATCATTGGTTATAAATGCTGACCTATGCTTCGTAGAGCAATGAAATATATTCACCTGACAAATATAACCACTCATGCAACGTATACTTGCATGTTATCTTATGCTGCTCTGTGAAGTCACGTGCTTCTTCAAAATGCACAATGGATTCCAAAATTAAATCTGCATTGCGCATTAGACGTAATTACGTTAGCATGAATTGACTTCATTGAGAAGCGCTTACAAATAACAGCCCATTCAAACATTTAAAGCGTAACGTTTAAATAATAAAACTTTGTAGGAAAGTACAGAAAGCAATTTCAAAGTAGAAAACGAAAGTATATAGAATCATACCTGATGTTTTTAAACTGTAAATTTTAAACAATGATGCGCTCAAGTAGAAAATACTTAAAATTATGCTGCATGATCACCTAAAAGTGAAATACCACCAAGAAGATATAAATTAGGCTAGGGTGATTAGCTTGGAGAGCGCATATATAAAGATTAAATGTATTCAAAATTTCCTCATTGATTAAAATCCATCTGAAGTTATAAAAGCCGATTCTGCGCATAGCTACGATTAACTATACGATGTTAGTATTTTGTTTCAAACATTTGTAAGATTTTTATGAACTATAATGTTCAATTTGCGATGTGTAAATCTATGAAGGTAATGCTGAATATATTAAATCAAATATTTTTAGTTTCCACCGAACTGAACGTCTCTCCATCTTTGTGCAGCTTAAGAATATGTCATCACAATAAAATTCATGACACATCAGATATCAATTTCCATAAGGTAATGCTCACACCCCATGTAGTGAACTACCTTAGTGAACTCCTACAATAAGTCCAAACTTGTATCCATTCATTTGATGTAGAAATCCATGCAGTGGGACGTTTACATATTGTGGGAAGATAATTACTGGTCAGTGTTGACGCCTTTGCAAAACTACGATACTTAAGTTGTCTTTACAGAATTATTACAGCTAAGATACCTTAGTTTTGGTTTCCTACCTGGAAATTTATTCTTTTGAAGAAAAAGATTTCTTAGATTTGTTATCGTTCCCACCTTTTGTTCATATTTATTTTACCAAAATGCAAGACTATGATGACTATGTTAGATATCTGTCACTTGATGATTGGATCAAGCGGATCATAACTTCTATTCAGTATCCTAATGGAATCAACAAAAAATTCTGTAAATTTTATCCGGGCTCTAAAAGTTGTGGTTTAAAAGATGGAAATGCAAACTTATTTACAAAAAGGTATGCACAGGACTCGCAGAAATACTTTACAAAAATGAACTTAATTAAGCGGAATTTGAATCGCATAGTAGTTTATGCTTATTTCTATTATTATTTTATTTTATTTTGAATTTTTGCACTTTCCAGTGGTAAGCTCGGGCACTATTATCCAAAAAAGAAAAGAAACACTTATGTATCTTAAAAAAATTATCTGTTGAAGGAGCTCAGTCAATTGCTTTTTTCCTCTGATTTCCTCAATGTTTTAAATACATATTTAATTGCGACCACAATAACTTCCACACAAACAGACGTATTTAATATTTTCGCTAGTCAAAAAAATGGCAAAGGTCTTCTCAATAATCGTAATGATTACAAATGCACGTAATAATTTCCTTAAACTTTAGTTTAACGCGTAGGTAAACAAATGGAATAATCAAAAGTGTATGTAATATTTTCATTCATCGAGAAAATACAACAGCAGCTCATAAGTATGAGTCACATAAAACCTGTACTATTATTTCTACTTCTATGTTTTTGCTTTTTAAAACTACAATAACTGTCAGCACCAAAGAATGTTAAATCGTTTTTTTTCAACAAACGCTATTAATTTTCCTTTTCAGTAACATTTCTATAAGTGCATGGTAACACTAACATTGCAAACACAGTTTCACAGGAATAAATAATCGAATTTTAATACGCGTGAATGAAACCCATGAAACTTAATATACCAGCATTTAAAAAATTGTTTCGTGACGTAATGTAATTTATTACACTGGAGAACTATAGAATCCAAAACCACATCCATAGGCGTTGATGGGAAAATATCTCTTGTAGAAACACTATTTTCGATTATGCAAATTAACGAGTATCGAAATCTTGAAGACGCCTTTGATGATTAAAACCTTGCAAATGCGATTCAGAAACAAGAATCGAATAGCAAATATCCGATTTTCCGTAACAAGAACTCTTACCTCATATGCGAAAGCAAACCGTTACACAATGGCGTCTCATGTGCATCCAATCCCACCAACGTTACCTATTATCATGCCCATTTACAAAATCAGGCGGAAGGGAACAAAAAAGACAAAAGGAAAAACTTCGTTAGTTATTAGCCACTCATCAAACCAGTATCGGGTAATGTGATCTGGATTCTGTGTTACCGTTTCCCCCGCCATTGTTGTGTTCCGGCCGTTGCAGAGAGTAAACCATTACGGGCGAGATTTGAATATTCAAAGGAGAAAGTTCCGACACCCTCTGGCGATATTGGTAGGTCACGAGTTTGGCTTTGATGGATGGCGTCTATGATCAAGGCGTCACACCCAACGGTTGGAATCGGACTATCGGAAACTGCATTTTACTATAAGCATGTTATTTACTCGCGAGCTGATCTTCTATTATTATTATGGAACTCCTTGCCGCAGGTGGAAGCTTATTGTAGAATTGATTTTTTTCTTGGATTTCAGTAATGGAACAATTTATTAATGGGATATACAATGATTTATTACTGGTCTTTTGTGAGAAATCCAAGTAATTGGAGGAGAGACGCCATTTGTCTTTTTTGGGGAAAGGCATTTATTTATCTGCCCTATTTGAATGAAAGAAAGTCAATAATTCTCGGAAAAATGCAAACATTTCCCAATTCTAGGGTGATTTAATGTTTTTACAAAAATAACGAAAATATTATTTCGCAGTAGCGAGTATTTATGGAAATTATTTTTTCAGTTGGAAATAATTTCAAATCAATTTAAGATGTTTAAAGACTGAGGGAACACTGTTTATGTTATTGTAGGCTGTTTATTTTTTATTGAGTAACAAGAGGGAGGACGTATTTGTGATTAAATTAATAGATGCATAATTGAAATGAAGAAATAAATGCTTGAACGCAGCAAAGAAATCCTATGAAAGTTATTACTAAAGAATTCATATTATGAGACTGGTCTACTTGAATTTTTTTAAAAGTCCTATTTTTTACAATTGGGATCAGCTTAACTCAGCTACATTAATAAATCAAGTAACGCGAGAGCTATTTTGGGACAGATCTCGTAATCTGAGCCTCCTCTTCAAATTTCCGTGCCATGCCAGCGGGAGGGCATTTTAACCTCGACGTCAGACTTAACATAAACTAGAATCACATACACGGTAGATCTTTGAGGATGTTAGGTTTCGAATTTGCAACCTTCAAATCCCGAAGTTGAAATCTTACCTCTAGACCACTACTGGTGAGAACTGACCGACTATTTCTTAATAGCGGTGGAACGATGGTCATGAAGAGATAGAGTTAGAGGGAAGAAAATGACTCCCCTTATGAGCTAAATTTGAACTACTTTATTGGAAACCCTTCAGCCGTTAAGCAAAGCAACGGATACAACAGAGGATACCTAAAAAAATTTCGATTTAACGATAAATAAGCTCAGATACGGTCTACGGTTAACAAGGCGCGAAAACTTTGCTTGAAAAGTATTTAGAATTTCTGCCCTGCTAGAAGATTTTTTTTTCTATTCGTAAACTACATACGAAAAAAATCTTTTTCAATATCAAAATCCAAATATTTTTTTCAAAAAGCTTTAGTTTTTCTTTGACTGGAACAAATAAAATAATTAACGATGAAAGTCTTTTCTTCCATTGTTCATTTTTCCGGTATCAGCAAGAAGAACCTAGGTGATAATTTATGAGTAAAAATTTAGCGATAATTAAAACAAAGCTACTTCGATTTCATAAGAACATATTGTAGCAAAAGGTCTCTCTGTGGTGTATGGTGTAAACAATACAACACGCAGGATAATGGAGAATGAAGATGTATTTACAAGTATGCAGGAAAACACGTATCACAGATACAGGAAACGATAGTTCTTGCACAGATTACCAATGTAAACAGACAACAATTCGCAGGTAATAACAGTTCAGCACTTTGTTATCTAACAACACAAACAGTCAGCAAATAACTAATAACGACAATAACTGCACTTTCAACAGCGCTCAGCTCACCAGCTTCGTAGCTCGCACTGCGGAAGAAGCTCTCAAGTCGTTCCCAATGGATCAACACTCCTACCGCTTGGCGTCTAACAGTTTACTAGCTCGCACAGCGGATAGAACTCAAGAGACGTTCGCGCTCCAAGACGATCCCAGTCGAACAACACACTATGACCCTCTTTTCAACTAGGAGCCGTCCTTAAATATGCTCTCCGACGGGCCGTGACATCACATGGTGTTTTCTCGTGTATTTCCTTTCCTAGTAAAATATCGAGAAAAGGGTTGCATTTTCGGGAATCATCTATTTGTCGCCAAAATGGTCGCCAAGTTTGTCGCCAAGGTCATGGGTGCCATAAGGGTAGCTGAGGTCACTCCATGCTTAACCTTGTAAAACTCTCTTCCCAATCATAAGACTTGCATTGCTGGGAAGCGACTTTCCATGTTTGTAACAATATTATTCCGTTTCACGCGAAGAAGACACACACATTAACTCTGTATCCTTCGGCATACAAATAAAAAAAGACACGAAAACTTTAATTTGAACTCAAAAGAATAAAGAATGAATTTCAAATTAACTTGATTTATTATGAAGTTAAGGGTTTCTTGAAAGAACTTCCAAGCAGACGACGATTAAAAAATTCTTTTTTAAAAAAATTTACATATCCTTGTAGGTAAACATGAAAAATTAGCTCAGCGAAATCAAAATACATTGCAGTTTAATCTATGCAAATAAGTGCATCATATAATTATTAGTTAATAATGCATTAATTAATTATTATATCTACTGAAATATGCACGGTTACTAAGAATGAGTATCTAAGTGTATTCGTGTAAGAGAGAGAGAGAGAGAGAGAGAGAGAAGATATATTCAGAAAAATTCCATTTTGAAATTACAGAAATTCTGGGTTGAGAAAAGTACATTATAAAAGGTTTAACACTATTAAAATGTGTATTAAATAGGAATTACATTACATTATAAAAGTATGTATTGAATAGGAAAGGACAAGATCTTTTCATTTTTGAAAATAATACATTTCCTGACACATAAATCCAATAACGTGGCATTTTTTCCAGTAATGTGGCATGTGATGAAATTTCTATAACTAGTTATCAAAAGTTAAAAAGAAACCAATCTAGGCTTATGAAAGGAATCATTTGTGTGCAGTGTCCAGACGAATATATCGCACTTGCAGCCATGAAATGTGGCGCACAGGTAGTCGTAATGGTAACTCAATGTACCTCATAGCCTGAATTTTAAAGTTTAAGGTATATTTGATATTTATTTAATATTTTGTTTTTTCAGTGATTTTTCGCACATATTTGCACGTAGTAACGCTTCTGATGATCGTAGAAAAAATAGATGCACCATCGGATAGAGTAAACAATTGGCTTTCTAATGATAAATGCTTTGAACTTTTAACGTTTAATTACATAATTTTGAAAAATTTCAAAAATATAGTCAGTTTCTAGAAAAATTTTAAAAATTAAAAATAAAATTCCTGTAACTAACTTCGTTTTAACCTTTTAGCATTCTAGCCTTCAAATTTTTGGGATAATAACTGGAACATTTCTCCCTAATTTAAAACAAGAAATGTCGAAATATCATTTTTATTAATTTTTTAAATGATAATTTTCCTGATGAGTTCAAAAATGTTCTTCGCAGATTCGCGGCAGGAAATATTCCTTCTTCTTGGGATTATTATTGGCTTACTCTGTGACATGTCTTTCCAATATTGCAATATCGAGCTTGACAAGGAGACAAATAAGAATTATGCCATAGGCAACGCCATTTCACAATTTAAATTCTAATACCATAGTTTGCAGCAAATATGCTTTCATTTTCGTTTTATTTTCGATTTTTATTGTCGCACAGCAGCGATGAGTGCTTTTTACGGAGCGCACGAACTCAAGGTTCTCAATCTGCGAACCTGATAAGTAACACCGTTGACCTTGACTTAAAAAATTGAAGTAAACCTAATTAACTTTTATTTTCTGAAGTTCCGCACGCGATGTCATTGTTGCGACGAAAAATAAGCACTCAAAGTCAATACTATTTTTTATTTCCTTTTCATATCTTTATTTTAATTATGTCACGGGCAACGCCGTACGGATACTGCTAGCAGTTTATATAACAATGAATCGAGATATGTGCAAGTTCTTCATTCAACGGTTTTGAAGTATTTTTATAAAGCAAAGTGTTCTATGAATATATTATAATTATCATAATAAAAATACTTTTGATTTATTGATTCAGATATTTAATAAATTAAATATATATATATATTGATTTTCATACAAGATCTTTTAGAAAAAATGTTCTGTGAATAAATATTTTAATAATCCTATTCTAAGCGCTTTCGGCTTATTGATTCAAAAATTTTATGCTTATTTTCTCAAAAGATGTTGATCATCTGACCACGGTTCAAATTTACGAGGTCTGTTCCAAACTAAACTAAAAATAACTAAACTAAACCGAACTAATCAGAAAAGACTTTTTATTAATCTAATATAACAACATAATTAATGAAAGTGCTATTTAATTCATAGAATAATTAAATAATTTACGACTTTTCAAAATTAATTTTCATTAAAGACCATTTTGAGGAATGAGTAATTTTCACTTCAGACTTTATTTGTATGAGTAGAATCAAGATATGTTTTATTAAGGCAATGGAAATAAATATCATCTAAAGAAAGCCAAAAAATAAAGATAAACTCAGAGGGAATCCTAAAAAAACAAACAAGGAATCCATTCTAGTCCATTTTTTCAAGGGCTAAGGACTCTATTCGAAATGGATTCAAAATAGTAATTGGGAAATTTTTCTGTAAGAAGCTTGCGATCCTCCAAATATAGCTTCTCTTAGCCCGAAATTTCCCAACAAAAGACAAAGGAGGTCTACATCAAAAAGCATTATTTCAAAAGAAAGATAAAAAGCAAACACAAGCATAAAAATGCTAATAAGATTGATTTAAAAATATCAGCCATCTGGCTTTTAAAAGTAGCCATCATAAAAATAAACTTACCTCATGTCCAGAACAGAGAAAAAGAGAAAAAATGTCCTCACGTAATCACAATCCCACGCTAACTTTCTTTTAAAAAAGGAATGAGCAAATTTTTAAAGAAATACTAGTCCCATGACGCCATCTATATTCGAAAAAACAAAACAGAAGGAGTAAAAACAGGAATTTTTTAGGGAATGGAACTATTTAGACATATTAATAAAAAAGACATATTATTAAGGCAACTCATTGGTATAGCATGAATATTTGGAGTGTCCACTTAGTTATCACCCTCGGCATCTGCATATTACTCAAAATTAGAAAGCCAAGATACTCTTTGGTATTCTAGGTCCAAGGGTATCGAATAAAGTTCTGCACTATTTTCGTGTAGCTTTGGAATGCGGCTAACATGCCCGTCGACAGCTTTGTATAGAAACATAGTCAATCTGACAAATCATCTTAACATGTTAATCGCCACGTGAAGCAAGTGTGTCTCACAGGTAATGTATTTGCTCGGGCTGTATGAATCACGCATGCTTCACGTGAAATCTTTTGCTTTTTCATCCGTGGTTTAATGACGATTCACACTGACTATATAAAAAAATAACGACGGGTAAAGCGTGGCTTACCAAATAAAGTAAGCTGGTTGCTCTAGAAAGGCCGCCAGTTTTGATCTAGAAGGCCGCGTGAGACAAACTTGCTTCGTTCGCTTGACTACGTCCAAAAACATTATTTTTGACAATTTTTTTAAAAATAATTATGTCAATATTCCCATGATTGTGCATGCGTAATGAGTCGGTTGTTTCACGCGGCCCAGTAGGAAGAAACAATTTTTTGTATTGTGGCGCTTAACGTGTTAAACTATAGAAATGACAAATATAATCAAACCCGAAACTTTTACCAAATTATCTTACAACTTTTATTCTTCGTGGAAAAATATTATTGATTTTAATGAAGTCTTAACAACATATTCGGTTAAAAATACTTAGTGCCTTAAAAAATTTCGCTTGATAATATTGATCATCATATATATATCCTTCCATTTCATTTTTAACTTCGCATCCTCATTTATTTATTCACAAACGTTTTGTCAACTCTAATTATCAGCACGAACTAATGTAAAATTGATAAATTATACAGTAAATGTAATTATTATGTTTCGGGTGTGTCTCGTCTTATGCATGCATGCGCTTTTAACCGGGATACTGCTTTCACTTCAAGATTTATGACTACTTGTTCGGTCACTTATTTACTATTATCATTAGATTGTCTAATGATATTTATGCCTTGTTGTTGTATGTACTTTGCTTTAAAAAATTGCATTAAGACATATCTTCATAAATATTGGGTATGAAGAAAGTATCGATTTATTGATATGAGATTATAGTTGTTTACAATATAGGATAAAGTTCAAAGTTAATATTGCACTTATGACGCATGTAATCATAGGATTTCTTACATTATCCTCTAGATGTGTAATTCAAGACAGTAAAATTGGTATTGAACAAATTATATTTCATTTTATTGTTTTATTCATATACTTCATTTTTATTTTCTTATGTAGACAAAGTTAATAAATGATTTGGAATGATGAAAATATGTTTGGGTTTTTAACACGAAGTAATGGCAGCAATGATATGTAAATATTAAAAATAATATCCATAGTAATGTAAAAATATAAACATTTCAGCATTTTTGTGTGTCGTTTTTTAAATAAATTCCCTCCTCATTTATATCAAACCGATAGATAGGTAGCGTTAACCGATATAAATCAGCAGTTTGAAGAAGGGAAAGAATTCAATAACTGTTTTCTAGGAGAAATAAATAAAATAAAACATTCCTATTTTATTATTTATTGTTTATTAACTAAACTTTGATATGAGATTCTTTACACCAATGGTTTACTTAGTAACATTCGTATCAATGAGCGTCTATATGATAACACACATTTTGTGCATGTTGTGCGTTTCGATTTGCTGGCACCTGTTCCTTTCTTCAAACTGTTAGTTCATATAGATGTAGCGTTATATGGCGTGAAGATTTTATGTACTTCGTGCACATTTTATTAAATAAGTATTTAATTAAATTTCTTAAAAAATAAACTCTGATTTTCATAAAAATCTAATTTAATTCAAATTTAAATCAGAT
Source organism: Araneus ventricosus (assembly GCA_013235015.1). Classification (NCBI taxonomy): domain Eukaryota; kingdom Metazoa; phylum Arthropoda; class Arachnida; order Araneae; family Araneidae; genus Araneus; species Araneus ventricosus. The sequence goes on from BGPR01001105.1 coordinate 35,990, forward strand.
TCTTATTTTTTATTTTTAGAATATTTAATGAGAACCTTGAACCTTGGAACTTAACCTTAAAAATTTTTTTAAAGCCTGAAATCCTAAATAAATAAAACTATAGCTCTAGTTTTAATGATTTTTTAAACATTTGCATGTTAATTATGCTTATGAATTGTAAGCATTTTCTTTGCTTCATATAAACAGTTTAAAACTAAATATATTGTAATTTTTAATAAGTTTTCAACTAAGAATTTTGGTGCACAATTTTTTTAGAATGTTTGGAAGGCTTTTTTTTTGCGAATTTTGGATTTTTAAGAATTGTTTATAACCGTGACTACATGGGATTTCAGAGTTTTCTAATTTCATCATGTGGTTTTGTACCACTTGTTAGTTTCTTTCCTTCTAGTGGTCAAAAATAAATAAATACCATTATTTCTTTGATAAGCTTCAGTTCAACTGATGGTTTCTTATACAGACTGTTTATACAATGTTAACTGCATAATAAAATTATGAATGTAGTTCCAAGCTGGAATTAATTTCCTCAATAAAATTCTTACCGTTGCTTTCAAGATTTTGATACATGTTTAAAAGACACTGATAGATAGGTAAATTTAAAAGAAAAAAATTCTAAATGAAATTCAGCTGAATTGATATCAGCTTAAATTGCACGATTTTCCAACTTGAATAATCTAATTTTTATATAGAATGCGTATCGCATCAATCTTTAATAGTAAATCTAATTTTCTGCAGGTTTAATAAATCTCATTTCTCTGATTATTCTCTTATTTTCAATGAAGATTCTTTTGATGTCTAGTTGAACTGAACAAATCAAATTTGAAATGAAAGGGAAAAAAGCAACCACACAGACATCTCTTAAAAAGGCTCAAAGCCATTGAACACCCATCAAAAGAGGCCTGACATCCTTACTGTACCTTTCTGAAACGGTTTTATTGGAGGACACACTTTCGGATGTCAGCTGGCTCCTTCGGGTATGTTCGAATTCGAAAGTTTATTCCAAGGGGAAGGTTCCCCTCCCTGAACCCCACCCGTCCAATGACCCCATTTCCAGCAGAGTTCATTAATTGCCCAGGGCAACGGTCACACGGAAAGGGAACGGTGACAATTAAGGCCTAATTGTGGAAATCGAATGGATGGATAAAGGGTTGATGAAGTTTTCGAACTGCAGGGTACACTGAAAAAAAAATTCTGGCAGAAAAACCATATTTGTATGGTAATGGAATTTCTGGTAATAAAACCAGAATTCTGGTGATAATCAACAAAATTTACGGTATTTAAATCATTTGTTTAATAATCTTACTGTTCGTTCTGGTAACGGTTTACGAGAATTTCTGGTTTTCGAGATTATGGATCTTTTTACCCACCTGTTTAGTAAAATTACAACGCTGAAAAGTTAATTTACCAGGAAAAACGGTTTTCATACCACGCACTTCGTTTTTTTACGAGAATCACGATAAAATTACCAGATTATTCTTCAGAAAGTATCGTTCATTTTACCATATGTTTAGTGATTTGACTATGCTGACCTCTCTGACATCTACCAAATACAATGGTAACAGTGCATTTATTTCTTTTACCATGCCGTATGGTAAATCTCAAATATGGCGGCACTTTGTTGGATTGAAGTAGATAACGTTCCTCCTCAAGTATACCAATATATCAGAGAAAAGAAGGACATTAATGAAGTGTTGAAGTGTGAAAACATTCTATACCCTCACGGATCAACTCATAGCGGCGTCTGTTTTATGTATCTGTTAAGTGCGTAGTGCAATTTACTAAACGTTTCAGTTTGGAAATGAAGGAACGTTAAACGAAAAATCTTTCTCTGTTCACTCGGCCATGTTTAGCATGACGGGACATTCTCGCGTTAGAGCTGATTTGGATATTTACATACCCATTGAAAATAGACATTAAAGAAAAGCTAAAGGAGTGAGGATTTGAAGAACTGGTAACAGGAGTTCACTGGTAAGAACTAAATTTTATTTTGAATTGATTTTTCGGTAATGTTGAATTAAGTATATATGATTTGTGAGTATATATTTAAATAAAATTTCTCATTTATTGAAAGTTAAAAATTTGACAGCTGGGTAAATTGAATGTCGAAGAAAAAATAAGGTAAATATATGCATACATATGTTCACAAGAATACTTTATTTGCAGTTTCTTTTCATATCAATCATATTAAACGATTTTTGTCGATTTTTTTTTGTTTATGCCGAGTCGGTGGCCTTCGACCCCATTACATTTGAATGTATAAATTAAAGGTAAAATCTTTAAATAATTAGCAAATTTCTTAGCTCATGACTTTGTTTTTACGATGTGAAAAAAATAAATATATATATTGTTCACTTCCTTAATACATTTAATGTATACTTCATCGATGTTCTACCAATAATTTAATATTTAATTGCCGTTTATTTTTAAATACCTTTTCCTCACCTCATCCTTTAAAGTTCGTTTTGCTACCGTTTCCTGAAATGAAATGTCGAAATTTTACTTTTTTAAAAAATTAAGATCATGAATACTGGGTTATTAAACAATTACTACAAACGTATGAAGAAATGTTAAATTTTATTTCCATATATATGGTGAAAAGGAATGCGTCAAAATTATTCAATTTGCAATAGTTTTTTGTTACATCAGATAAAGGTAAAAGCAAAAATTAAATAATTTGTTATTTCCTGTATTTTATTTGGAAGCTTCTTTCATAAATAATATGAAAATTATCAAAATCAAGTGATCATAAGAACAAATTGAAAGAATGTTCCTATTACGTTTTTTTCCTTCATAACTTGAACAACTTTCTATTATTTATACTGTGCTTCTTAACCGCTTAACTTAACAGCCGAGAATACTCGTGCATCGAATTATCGAAATTTTAGTCTTATAAACTAAAATTGAATCATTAATTAGCTTTATAATGTGACACAAAAAATATGTCGGATCCATAAACATCTTAAGTATCCTATGCCTTCTTAGATGAATGAAAACGACAGCCCCTTTCCAAAACAGGAGGGGGTAATCTTATTAGATAGCAAAGAAAACTATTCAGTTAAGTGGTTAAAACTGTCATATCTAAAATTATATATTTTTTATGAAGAATATGGATGGTTGGAATATTTATAATTCTTTTTTTGTTTTTGTCTTGTTAGACATTTAGTAAAAAATTAGCAATAAATTTATTTTCGGATCCGGGGATAGTAGAGTCTCTGGGTTTTTTTTCCAATTCCATACCGTGATCTTAGGTTGATTCGAACTCTCAAATGATTCGAACCGGATCGGTGCGCGTTTAGTCATCTGCGGTTGGCAATACTTCGAATGCAAATAAAACGTTTTTTTTTTTTATACGCAACTGTAGTGGCGGTTTGTTGACATATTTTTGTCAGTTGGAGATGAGAACGGGAGCAAAAAGAATATGGAGGCCTTTCTCGGAGGGTGCCATTTTTTTTTCTCTTGACCGAATCAGATCGGCAATAATTTTAGCCCGTCTTTTGATAGCAATTTTTTCTTGCCTTTTAAGCATTTTGAAACGAAGGCATAATTTTGTGATTCTCTTGATCTAACAATTTTTGATTTTTTTTGCTCGTAAAACGTTCTAAATTAATTTTTAAAAAGTTTTTTTGTTTTATCATTTCTTTGCTGAAATTTTTGTATGATGAAGTCAAGAGCAATCAACGTAAGAAATGAAAGTACTACTTTAAGTGATCGATAATTAATCCCAATTCATTTTTTTATGATCCTTTATTTTTAATTATAAAACATTACATTTACTAAAAGGATTGTTCAATGTTTTAGATTTTGTAAAAAAAAAGTAAGTTTAAGGCGATCTCTTCAGTTTTGACTCAGTCTGCGAGATCTTAACATATTAAGAACCGTTTTTGCCTTACTATAAGAATCATTCAAAATGTTAATTGAATTGTTTTACATTTTTTAGATGAAGACTTATCAACAGTCTACGCCAACTTATTTGTAGGAATTGTTCTACAAATAAATTGTAAAGCAATCACAGAAGTGGAGGCCAACAAAAGCTATAAAGTTGTTTCCTTAAGTTGCTAATCTTGGCGATATATTTGGCGACCATTTGGGTGACTTGGCGGCGAAGTTGGCGACAAAAGGAATTTTCTAGAAGGACCTCGAACTTTCAAACTATTTCTACTGGCTTCATGAACTTTCTGGAGATTACATCACTTCCTACGTAATGAAGTCACTTCCTGTTGAGAAAGTATGAAAGCAAGATCTCAACACTGTCCAATAAATTGAAGTTAGATTTGAAATATGTGCTTTTGTTTTCTTAAATACTTAAAATAAATTCACTGCATATTATGTATATTAATAAAGAAAATTAAATTACCAAGAAATGATAAATTTTAATAATTATAACGTTACTTAATAAATTTAGCAATTTATAAAAAATGAGTCAATGAGTTTTTGCCTTTATTTTTATAATTCATTTTTCACTCTGCCTCAGGCATTTGTATATTTATAAACATTCTGCTTTTTTAAAAATCGTAGTGATGTTGAGAATTGAGTAAAATTTTACAGGTCAAAAAGCAAAAATAAATAAATATTAATTCGATTGGCATTATAAACGGACATACCGTATCTCAAATTTTACCAGATAATTTGTAATAGAACCAGAGTTATTCTGGTAAATTTATCAAATTAAATGGTCTAAATTA
>BGPR01001105.1:40678-141314 GCA_013235015.1 Araneus ventricosus
AACCAGAGTTATTCTGGTAAATTTATCAAATTAAATAGTCTAAATTATCATCTTATTGGTAATAGAACCAGAGTTATTCTGGTAAATTTATCAAAATAATGGTCTAAATTACCATCTTATTTGGTAGTATTACATTTGTGTACGGTAATAATACCAAATTCCATATCAAACAGCGTGGTAAATAAACGATATTTTTCTGGTTATTTTACCATAAAGTCATTACTAAACTGCTGCGGTAAAAAATACCGTACTTTATGGTGTTCCATATGAGCCAGAGAATACGGTAAATTTTACCATATTCTGGTAGTTTTGACCAGAATTTTTTTTCAGTGTAATAATTAAGAGCTCGTTATTTGTTTATTGATAGCTCATTAAGAGGTGGAAGTGATTTGTTTTTAACGACTGTTACAAAATCATAAACAGTTTAGGGTGGTCTTAATGTTTTCCATCTGTGGAGGAAAATTCTTTTGAGTTGAAACTTCTAATGCTCAAGTAGGTCTTGTAGAAAATCGGAAACGGTTATTGAGTTAAAATAAGACTGAATTGATTAAGTAACCTACAACTGGTTGAGGATAGTGATAGAGTAAGAGTCCCTGAGGAATTAAGCAAATCCTGACAGTGGATGCCTGAAAAATAAAAAAAACACTCATTTTTTTTGTTTTTCAGTCTGTATGCAATAAATGATTTAACTAAGGATCTCAAAAAGATTTTTGTTTTGCTAAATATTGCTGTTATTTTCACACATAAAAGCCATTCAACTATGGATCTCAAAAAAAAAAATGTTTTGTTACATATTGTGTTATTTTAACACCAAAAACCATTACTTTCAGGAACTGCGTTCGACATAAGGTATCCGAAAAGGTTTACAGCTGCTGCTGAAGGGAGAATTTAATAGGGAAATTTGAAAAGGAAGGAAGGTGCTTTCTTTTCTTTTTTTTATTGTAAAGCCCTTAGGAGATGAATTTTTGTTTTAGTTTTGACGAAGGCACTACAGAACAGGCTACCAACTGGTCGAAACAAATTAAAAGCAAGGATTTGAAACATATACCAGGACTTTGGTAGGATTTTATAAATGAACATACACATGCTCACATGCTCATATAGAATTCACACTTTTTACGTCATGGTGCATCAAGACATTGGTTGCTGAACATAAACTATTTAGGCCTTATAATGCAGAATTATACATAACATATTTTATCAATTGATATGAAACTAGGTCTATATGAAGAGCCTGGAGTTGATTTAAAATTTTTGTATCCAAATGAATTATATGAAGTTGATACAAACAATATATTTTGATTCCACGCTTACAAAACCACATAAAATCTATACTTATAAAAGGCAACGTTTGTTGTGTGTGTGTGTGCGCGCGATGTCCAGACGAATCTATCGCACTTACAACCATGGATTTTGGCACACAGGTAGGTAGTCGTAATGGTGACTCAATGCACCTCGAAGCCGGAATTTTAAAATTTAATCTAGAAAATTTTTTATTTAATGTCTTGTGTTGTTTAGGGTAATTTTCGGTACGTTTACGGCTGTAGTATCTTTTCTAATGATAGTTGAAAAACAATCAAGACACTATCGGATAGAACAAACAATTTTCTTTCTAATGAAATTTGTTTTGAGTTTCAAACGTAATTTACTTATTTGTGAGAAATTTTAAAAAATAGTCAGTTTTGCCATCGAAATTTTATTTTTGTTTTTAAATTTGCTGCATCCGACGTTCTAATAACACTATTATTTTCCATTTTTTTCAGCTTATAACTGGAACGGTTCTGTCGGATTTAAAACAAGAATGGTTAAAATATCTTTTCCCGTTTTTTTAATTAATTTTTTCCTGGTCAGTTGAAAGATATTTTTCCTGTAACGAGCTTCCTCCAGCGACACTACCCCCGGAACGTTGCTGGCAATTTCATTGTCTGACAGGGCAGAGCGCACCTTCAATTGAATAGCTTCGATTATTATTTTCGGATTCGATTTTATATTTTGCTTGCTGCATAATAATCATTCTCACGTTGCAATTTTTTAATATTGCTTCGGATTAAAGTACTCTGTATTGTTTTTCTACAGTTGAGATGTCATTATCGCGAAGAAAAATAAGCGGGAAAATCAATAATCCGTATCTTTTGTTTTGTTTTCAGAACTTTTTCATGTCATTGTGGGCTTTTTTTATTTTATTGAAGTACTGATTCCACGGGCAATACCGTGTGCGTACTGCTAGTTACATATAAGAGTAAATTTAACAAGTTATATATATATATATATATATATATATATATATATATATATATATATGATTCGTGGCAATACGCAACATATTTGTTTGTAACATTCTAAACAAATCTGACATGTCTTATCTCTTTTGGATACAATACAAAATTTTTAAATGAGGAAAAAACTGTAATTTTATTATTATTTTTTTTTCTTTTCATATTCAAAGTTTTTTACAATGGATTTTTTGATGATGAATATTTAGGTAAAGCCTACGCCGAGTTCATGTCGAGTGCCTAAGTATTCGTTATATTGTATATTTAGTTTATACATTATTTATTTCTGATTTTTTTCCCCTTGAAAATTGAAAGATGCTCTATTTGAGAATTACGAGCAAAAATCGAGAAATTTCCATAAATTCATTTATAGTGTGGGGTCCAGAAATGTTAACGAAAGACTCCAAAATAAAACTTCTCTTATCAAATATATTATACTTATGGCGAAAAGAAAACAACTGAGGAATGCTATAACTCTTAAACCATTTAATTCAAAACATTTGAACGGTAGATGGCCTTAACGAGAAATAGAAAGAAGCAAAACAACAAAGTTGTTTCATTTCGAGATTTTTAAATGCTTCAGATGAAATATCAACATCTCCACAACTTTTTCTTTATTTTCATCTGAAATAACTAACTAACTTTTCTCCAACGAAGTGAAAGATGTGGTGAACATCAGAGCCAAGCCTCTCAAGATGTGTCAAGCCAAGCCTTCCCGTTCTTTTCTTGTTAGCTGCTGACTCACACCATTTAAGGAAATGGTGTTCCTCTGGTAAAATTGCAAATCCAAGTAAACCTTCTTAAATCATTTCTTAGCAAAAACTTTAGAAAAAGATCTGATGCGTTTCGGTTACCTAACAAGCGTTATTATAATACAGAGAAGTAAAAAGAAAGTTTAAAGCTTTTGAGTCATGAGGGATTAACTTCAATTTTTGGAGAGATTTAAACCGATCAGAAGGAAGAAGATTAAAGGAACACATTTCGGAAGGAGAAGAAACAAATATAATCCTTTGATTTATTGTTTAATACACATCATTAAATATCGAAATGCTGTTGCGTTTAAAAAATTTTAAGAGACTTATCCATTTTCCATTTTTATTTCGAAATATTCAGATTTTCGAAATATTTTATATTTTAACCCTAATTTCGTAACCACCAAATTTTCGCATCCAATTCTTTCGTAAATTGATGCCATGTTTGCAAATGATAGTTTAACCATAAACCAGAGAGGGAAATGAAATTCCATTTCACATTGCTCATAATGTTTGAGGCAGTTTTTAGGAAGACTGTTTCACAGTTGGATATTGAACTTCAAATAGTTCTATATCTAAAACTATATGGTTTAACTCAAATATGGTTTAAATCAAAATGTAAAAATTTTGACACATCGTATTTCTAATCCATATCATTTATTTGTTTCTTCATAATCGGAGCGAAAGTTAACAGAACTAATATGAACTTATGAGAAAGAGAATAAGCATCATTGCTTGTTTTCTAGCAGATGCATTTTGCTGTAAGTACGATAAATTGAAGAATATTTTATAAACCAGCGGGCATGTTTTCCCTTAGACATTCTCATCTACAAGTCCACAATACGGCACAATATACGTTTTGCACTGAGTTTGGCCATATAGTGAACACTCTCTTTGCCCGATTAGGTCCAGCATTTGAGAATGAAACGCATTTTTCGTGCAAAAGTAGATCATTTCATCCCTCTAACTGGTTTCATTTTTGAATAATCGTGTTCGCATATGCATGAATAGACATATTTACAGACAGTGAAGTGTATGAGTTGTTTATCCCAAAATTTAGTACACATCTATAGTTCTAGGAGAAATAACACATATCAAATTTCATCCTTCTAGCTTGTTATGTTTTTGAGTTGCAGTGCTCACATTCACTTGCAAGAACAGCAGGGATTCCACTGACGGATTTCATACAAAATTTAACAGGTATCTACGGTTTTCATGTAAATACTGCATACTAAAGTTCTTTCTTTCTAGAATATAGAGTTTGTTTTATTTTCGTGTCCACAGACAGAGAGGCAGACATAATTCCAAAAATGTGTTTGTTTTTTTTTGCATTCAGGGAAGTCTAAAACCTGGAGATCAAGATGAACCAAAAAAATTTTTTTTCGAAATTTGATTCCAATTACACCGGGGAAGTTATCATTTGGTACCAATAATTCATTGTATTTCTTTAAGAATTTTTGGTCAAAGCTTTGAGTTTCTGCAAGCGGCTTGATGTTTTAACTTTGAAAGTTATAGACAATCAGAGATACATGGAATCAATAAACCTCGAGTAACTGATTCTAACTGAAAGAAAAACAATGTCAAATATAATGTGTGCTTACAGACATTGTGTGCGGCTAATAGGGAATCCTTTCAAGTTAATTTTGTTAGTTTTCAGACTCTATTGTCAATGATGGTCTTTAGCAGTTATCAGATACGATACCCGACCTTTTTGATGGTTTTTCGGAACTAATCAAAACTAGCTTTGATCTTCAAAATGTGCAGTTCTTCTTTTATATTGGGCTTCTCAATCGGACCATATAATCCGGAACTTACTACCAGAAGATGACTACAAGCAAAAGTTGGAGGGCATGAGAATATAGTTTTGTTAAATATGATGACAATAAATTGAATAGACCCTAATAAAATATTCGCTACACAATTGTTTATAAATAACTGTTATTCATCGACGAATTTTAAAAACATAGCAAATAATAGCAAGTTGCATAAATATGGAACAAATAATCAAACCAATTTTTATATGAAAGTGAATTTTGAATTCAAAAATTTCTTTTGGCTTTCATTTGAAGTTGCTTAGAAGAATTATTTCGTGTCTCTGCAATTTGCCATTATTTTATTAATTTCTTCAAATCTTTTGATGAGACACAGTTATTATAGACAACACTATTGAGAGAATTTGTAAAAATATTGCAGAGCATGTTATATGTGGGTCGAATTTAAAGTATTGTCGTAATATTTTAAAAAACTATATTCTGAAATTATATTCTCGTGTTTTCTAGGTTTTGTTTACGTTCACCTCCTTGCAGTAAGTTCTCGATTATCTTGGTCCAATTTAGAAGGCTAACATAAAAGAAAAAATGCACATTTTGGATATCGAATCTGTTTTTGTTTAGTTCCGAAAAGCCACATATAAGATTAGTCATATGTGGATTGAGCATGTTATGAATGCTAACGACAATTATTTTGAATGGAACCTAAATCTTTTAATAGCAACAAAATGATCTTGAAAATATTCCCTTTTTTCCATACACATTGTTTATTAACACACAAACAAATTGTAATTGGCGTGTCTTTATCTGTTCGACTCGTTTATTAGTTTTTTTTAAAAAAATTTGTGTATCATTTGTTGCCTACCCACTCAAAGTCAAAACATAAAGTAACTTGCGATATCACATAGCTTTAATGAAAAAATCTAATCTACATATATAGTGAGTTATTAGTATCGAATGGCAACTTTTCTACAGTGAACCGAACTCATTTTCGAGAAAAGCGTTTTTCAGCCCATTCTAGAGGAGATTCATCAAAATATCGAGGTCGGATTCCTTGATGATTACAATATTTTCTCTTTCTATATTCCAAACACGAGACAGCAAAGCAATGAAAAAAAAGTTAAACAAAATCCAAAAATTTCAGCTTTATGAATTTCATTTAAATTCATCATAATTATGCAAAATAATGCACTGAATATATTTTCAGGAATTATATACCTCTTTATGGGCTAAATCGTTGTAGAATAGCAAAAGAAAAACTACAATCAGCAATTTGAGAAATTATGTTTAGAAACAATGCTACAAAAATGCTTATCTAACATACAATATTTACTAAGGATACGAATGAATAGGATGATAGATAATAAGCCCAATTATTTCCGTTTTTTAACATACGCATATGTGCTTTGTAATAATGAAATTCACTTTTTACAAAACTTAAAGGTGTGTTTCAGAACTGTGTCTTTTGCATGAGAGTTAAACGACTGGTTCAGAAATTAAAAAGAGATTTATGTGAAAGGTAAAAGCGATTTATTTAAATGTAATGACAAAACAAGAATAGAAAGACAAATATAATTACAAAAACCCCCTTATTTATTACGTTATTTTCATGAAGAATAAATACCTGGATGGACTTCACTGCGCATTCTTCTTTAGTAATTTTATTCAACGTTATAAAGTTCTTGATGATTTAAAATTAATTATTCTTATAAAAATGCGATACTTTCGTAGAATCGATTCTTGATTATATTTACAAGAAGAATCAATTTGATTTGATCTTTTTTTGAGGCTTGCATGAAAAACGCACCTTCGAGCAAGTAACGACAAAGTGTTGTAAGCGCTAATTCAATAGACTCGATTCATATAACGCTACAAACAAATGACAAAAGTATCTGCACAAGTCGTATAAATATGAATTTACATCATTTAATACGTATGTGTCTGTCATTAACATCTTGGTCTTTGTTTATATATTGCACAACCACTGCAAAAATAAAGTAAAGTAAAGCAAAAGAAAAAAAACGTTATCTGTCGGATTTTGGCTGTTATAACGTGAAAGAAAAGTCAACATTGTCCTGCGAAAATGTTTTTCAAGTTTGTAATTAGCAAATCTGAATCATTCAAAGAATGAACTGCGAAAATTCAAACTAAATTTTTTAAGGCTATATCAGACTATTCTTTTAATCCTGATTGTGATATTACTATCCATCATAATAATTTACATAATTTTAAATAACTCGTAAAAAATAAAAAGTAGGTGGAAGTCGGGTAAGATGGCGATCTTAAGCTTTGGGGATTTTTCCTGACCTCAATATTCGTTGCTGGAGGATTATTTTTTCGCGAACATCTTCTTGAACTCTTTATTTAAAAGATATTTTTTAAAAATTTTTATGTTCAAATTTGATACCCCCAAATTTCATTTTAGAAAAAAAAGTCATTTTCGCCATCTTACCCGCACAGTCGGGTAAGATGACGTATACCTAATTCGCAAACACCTGAATAACAAATTGCACATAACATGAAAAAAAAACCATCTAAAGAAACAGCATAAGATAAACGAAACATTATCAAACGAAATTTTAAATTTTATCTAAGAAACAAAATCAGTCACAAAATTCACATCGCCATGGGCGATGTGTAGTTTGAATTTTATCCCAGCCCGTACAAACGGAATGGGCCAAGAGCTTGCTTGTACTCAAAACATTGGAACCGCAATTCAGTTTTTCCTACTTCACCGCAAAGAATGCATGCTTTATTATCGGGATTATCTGGATCTGGGTGAGATTCAGAAGATTTTAACAACTGCTACTGAGACTGACTGACTCTTTTACTGTTGAGACAATTGCTTGCTTTCCCCAACTTTGTCTATCTGTTTTTCGTTTGTATATTTTGCATAGTTTACGATCCTGAAATATAATTTACTTTAGGTCAAGAAACTTAGAGTTTTTTAGTTAAAAAGCCTTACCATGAAATAATAAGTTAACAAAAATGCCAATTCTTATATTATTTATGCAATGACAATAATGCAAATAAAATAAAACTAAATCGAAAAGGTCTTAGTCGCGGTCGGTAAGCTGATGGACTCATGAATTAGTCGGGAAGATTTCGTCATCTTAGCCTCCGCCCGACTCGTCATCTTACCCGACATCGCCATTTTTTTTTTTTGAAAAATCATTGAAGGGCATCAGCTCATTATAAAAAATAAAATAATACATCATTGAACAGCTTTTGATTAGCACTTTGCGAATATGACATGTATAAATCAAAAATACTTACACCGTGAACACTATCCTTACGAAGCACTAACCAAACTTAACGTCGTAACAACTCTAAAACAAATTTCCAGGTATTATGAATCACACAAATGACGGGATGAAATCTTTTGGCATGACATGGTAGTCTGGTCGCTAGAGGTATTTGACGATGCAGGATCGAGCCTGCCATCTAGTGCAATTTTTGAGAAAAATCCAATTCATCATCCTAGACTCTTCGTCGTCTTACCCGACTTTTCCCTAACCTTATTAATAAATTACGAAAAATTAACTAAATATGTTATACATTCAAGAAAGAATTGATATAATTTAGATTGGTCTTATTTTAATAATGCTAATAAAGACGATTGATTCGAATGTAAAAAGAAAGCGATATTTAATAAACTTGATTAAATTCAAGAACTACCAGAAAAACTAAAATACAATAAAGCACTGTTTATACGTTTCTCATTTACACGTCGTTTACATTCATACGTCGTTTGATCACAGTCCCTATTCATTCGTATTCATTGTAATGATAAAATACTTCTTTTATACGACGCAAAGCTTCGGTTCGTGGTTTCACACCGTTCTAAAATGTGAAAATTTCCTCTTTTCTAGTATGTGAAGTGTGATAAAGATAGCATGACTCACAAATGATGAATTAATAGAAGATAAATCATCTGGTGCTAATTCAAACGATCGTGGAGAAGTTATTCCATCTTTCTTTTAAAAAAATCCATTGAAAATATCGAACTTATTGATTTTGTCAAAAGAATAGTGAAAAAACATTCAATGAGCTTAATTCGACCCATAATGATGTACTTGATACTCACAGACAATCAGCACGTCAGACGACGGTTCAAGATTTTCTTAATTAAACGCCTGACTACATGCACATAAACAGTATACGATGATTTTTATCACTTTTATGATAAATGTTTAATTTTAAAATTCAATTATTGAATTCCATATTATGTAGTATTATACTATTAGTATCTTTAAAAGCTTCAAAATTAATACTTTTGAACGAATTTGCTTTAGTAGCATTAGATTTGTAATAGTCAAAGTTGTTTATTAAAATTTAGATTATACGACTTTTCATTTATACGTCGTTTTACGTCAGTCCCATGAAAGACATTTAAACGGTGTTTTACTGTATTTAATTAAAATTCTAATATTAGAGCTAGAATTACATTATCAATGAAAATATGAAGTGAAAATAAATAATTATGTCAAACGGTAAACTAATTATTCCTAAAGTTACGAGTATATTTGAAAGTTTAAGTGGCGTGGGTCACTCGACGTTTATTATGTGAGCGTGAATTACATCACATTATAAGATATTTTGATGAATAATATAAACAAAATTTTATTCATTCATTTTATAAAACGAATTATAAATTAAATTTTCTCTCGTTTCATTCAAGTATTGCATGAAGTAAAAAAATAAACTTATTGTTCAAGGCCGGATGCTAATATTTCTGACGTCATTAGGAAAAAAAAATTATCACCCCTTACCAATATTTATTTATGCTGCCTTATCAGTAGACATGCATGGCTAAACATAACAAAGCCAAATATCAACAAATTTGATATAAAAAATTTCTAATTTTAAAAATTTATTATCATTTATATTTGGGTATTTTAATCAATTTATTTATGAAAGTTGAATTATCTTGATTAAAATACGAATAACTTTAATTTCACTTTTAATGGTTCTTCTTCAATCTTTACAAAAAGTTCGTAAATTTATTAATTTATGAAACTGACGTCCGTTTTAAATCTACAGGAAGACTACCTGTCATGAACTTCATAGTTTACCGCATTGTAGTAGCATGATGAAGATGACATCCGAGTATTTATATACTTCACTCAAGGCAACTTTAATTTCGATGCTACCAGTTACGAAGCCTGCATCTGGCATTCTTCTATCACTCTAATTTTATGTAATAGGGTGCACGTTTATATATTGTCCTCGGTTTTAAGATAGCTCTAGAATGGAAAATTTATGTTCCTAAATCTCAAAAGACCAACTCAGATTACCAAGAAAATCCAGAAAGTATTCTCGAAAAAACTGAGGACAATTTCATACAAGGTTCCCGTATGTTTAGAGTGGTTGTACATGAAAAATATCTAAAAAACTAACCTGTTCTAAACTTCTGTTCTAAATTTTCAGTTACAAAATTCCTTAACAGTTATTTCTTCATAAATATATATATGAGTTAATGGACTAATATTAGGCACTGGTGGCCTACTGGTACGGTCTCAGGAGGGCTCCAGATTCGAAACCCGATTCCACTGAAAATCGCTGTGTATGTGGACCAGGTGAACGCTAAATCCGATGTCGCTGGTCAAACGCCCCTCCCGCTGCTGTGGCGCCGAAGCTTGGAAAGTGCGCTGTCAGTGCAGGCGCTGTCCTCGCCATCTGACCGCAGTTCAGAATTGCGAGGTGTGTCCCAAAAGAGCCATTGTGTTGCTTCGAAATAGGGCGTTAATATAACTAAACTAGAACTAATACTTTTGGTGTATTTTGCTATGATATTTGAGAAGTTAGCAAACAGGAATATTTCTGACGTTTCCCTTAGTATCGCTGAGAAAGGAATTTCTCTAAATAAAAGAACTGAGTTTTTACTGTTAAATTCATAAACAATTAGGTGTTCATCGTCAATTAACGTTTTATACGTAATCAATTTTGATGGTACTTCTAAATTAAACTTTTGACGCTTTTTTAATATTGTTAAGGCTCAAATGTGAATAAAGTCTTTGCCTAAATGAATTAAATTTGAATCAAATTTAGCTTTATTTTCTAATATCTGCAATCGTTTCTGATACCGGAAAAAATCGAAATGATCTTATTATTCAAGTCCAGACTATTCGATTTGACATTTTTAATTAAGCAGCACAATTTCAGCAGCCATTTTGCTCATTCATAAATTTTGATGCCGGCAGTAATTCATTGTGCTTTGCGTAATCAACTTTCTCGTTAAAGAAATGAGTGTTAATCGCTGATGTTTTTATTTATTTGAAGGCTGCAGCGTATTTCTTTTCTTATGAGTGCAATGAATCAAATCAATTGAATAGATAATGAAAATTTTATTGTTCGAAGTTGAATAAAATATACCACTGCTGTAAGTGCAGACAGCCAGATCAAGTGATATACAGCAGTTAGATCGTTAGCCTATATCTTTTTAGACTTGCTAATGACAGTCATGACATGTCTGCAAACTCAACGTGATTTTAAAAGGTGACGATGAACTGTCTCAGCTGGATTTTCCGAAGTGTTAATTAACACCTGTATATTCATTCTGGTGTTTAACTTACTGAGCACGTTTCAGATGATAAAGAACTTGTTTTAGCTAATGACAGTTTGTCTAGAAGATTGAATACCTAATGTTTAAATACAGCAGAAGCGAAAGTTGTTACTTGGGAAAATCAAAAGTTAATGTTTGAAAAACCATTAACTTTTGATTACATACACCATGCAAACCATACAACATGCCTTTAACCATACACCATGCAAAGAGCATATTTAAAATGTAGCACTCTTTGTATGTCTGTACTGTGATAAAAAATCACACTATAAAATTTTTTATTGCAAAATATTGTGAACTTTACCGGTATAAGTTGGTCAAATGGATACAGAAGAAGCTAATTAGAAGTAGTACGAAATCAAAATGAATTTTTAATAGTTGATAAGCAATATTTTTCCTTGAATTTAATGCCTCCAAAAAAAGATTTGGTTTGAAACAAACATTAATTATTCTTTGATTTAAAAATAAATCATTTCAAAGGAAAACAATAAGATGTTGACATTTGTGTTATTTTTGTTAACTCGTTATTCAAACATTGTAATTCAAAAAACTAAAGATAGTAAAAATTTCAAATATTAGCTTTAAATATTACGAGAGCAACGTCTTTAATTTTTATGATGCTTGTTTTTCAGTGCACAGAAGATTCTAAAAACTCTCTTTCTTAAGAACAAAATGTATAAATAAGAGCTCTTCGAATTCGAGTTATATAACGTACAGTATCAAGTTCTAAACCGTCTGTAATAAAGCGAAAATACAATGATATATTCAATTCAGTAACGATTGTTAAAAACATTGGACATAACCTAACAACAGGTGTTGTACTAATACTCCTCGTACTAATTCTAGTGTAAATTTTCAGTTCAGAAATCTGGAGTAAATACATATTAAAAGAAATCAATGCAGTAGTATTGTAACTAATTAAAATCTAGTGATTATCCCATGCATTTCTGTTCGGCTGCCGATAAAAGAATAAATATTTGTATTATAATGATAGAAATACTATCAACAACATTTTTATTAATCCGAAAGGAAGTTTTAACATTAGTTAGGCTATTGACATAGATAGCAAAAACAATAAAATAGAATGATAGGAGAATATCAGTTGTTTACTAACTTCGAATAATTTTCTTTTGCGTTTGTTGTATGTAAGATTGGCGTCAATACATGCTCACGTGACAACGTAAGCGCGCCACATAAATTCAATATTAAAATTCACACCACATCTCTTAGAAGTAAAAAGCTTTTAAAACAAATTTAAGAAAAAATATTACAGCTCAGAGCAAAACAACAGGCAGATGTTAAGTGACATGCGCGGTTACTCTTGCTCTTTGACTGTGATATCATGAGAACTAGTGAATTGATCCTTATTATGAAACAAGAATGAGCTTTAATTAGCGGCAAACACTTTTCCTCATATTAATGTCATTATTTTCCTTTATTATGGAGATCAGAAAAGGATGCCAGTTAAGAATTAACGAGTGAATGAGTAGTAAGGTTTCATGGCCACAGAAGTCAGATTTGTTTATACTGCTTCAAAAAATGGCTGTATACTAAATTAAGAAAATTTTGAAACAATTTTAGAATTTTGAAAGTTGTGCACAGAGTAGAAAAGTGATTCAAATGAATTAAAATGTTTCCAACTAATTAAATATTATATTGAGAAGATTTAGGAGTAAGTTTTTCTTATAAAAAGAAACCTTAACCGTACGGATAAAGTATAAAAAAATATCGAGAGAAATTGATTGAATCTGTTTCTATAATATAAAAGTTAATCACTGAAAATAACTGCACATTAATTAACAGGTGACTCATAATTTTTAAAAAATTAAAATAAAAAGTTTCAAAGAATTTTATGGGTAGAAAATATTTCCTCATTCATTCAGAAAGCGAAATTTTCGGCATATTTTTCCCAATTTACAAACTCTGACGACATCTTGTCATTCCCATCTGATTGCATCTTCAAAGAAGAGTTAGTAGAATTTCGCCATTGAATACCAACGCCGCGGTGTATCACAGCTTGACGAAAATAAAAAGAAAGCATCAACATTTCAAACAGGGTTTAAAAAATTCGGCATTCCATTCGCATGTAAAGGGAGTCGCTGACGTCTACCTGACAGTAGTGGGTCAATGGGACCTACAAACGGTCATTCCATACTTGTGTTTTTCAATGTTGTAAAGGAACTGCAGAGTCTATCATCGTGTCGTAACATACCTGCCCTCTCACACCTCCCTGCATTTCATGGATATTTCTTCCATTTCGTTCTTCAATAGAGAAAAAAATAAATGAAGGGAAGGCTTTTTCATTCCCGCTTCAAGTAGAGTCCAATTGGTGTGGGTGTGCCGATAAAGGGCTGCCAGATAAGAATGGCAAAATAATGCCAAACTCTTCTGTAAAAATAAGGCCAAAACGGACCGAGCTTTGATTGTGTAATGAAAACATTGTTTTTTCTTTACCTTTTTACTAAGAATAAGGCCGTTTTCACTAAAACGAATTCCAATCAAATCATTTGTCTTCATAAAATAAGTTAATGCGAATGATATCCAGTATCTAATTTATTATGTCTTTGCAAACTACTTTAGCCAGAGAAATTCAGATCTCATCCATCATTGTTATTAAAAATAGTTTAGACAATTTCCTGCCACAAACTGGAGTCGCAATTAAGACATTCTGCTATGTGATAAGCAGAACCTTGAAAAATTGGCTCTTTAGGCCTATTCCATCTCTCACAGTTACAGAAATGAGGGAAAGGATTCAACTCAAGGATTTTCAGTTTTCAAAATTTATTTGAATAGATGGTTGTCTAATCACCATGATAATAACGAAGAGAAAAATCCCACAGAGATAACGTAGCTATGCAATAAAAACTAGTAGCATTAATAAAAATGCAATTTTAAAAGTATAGACGAAAGGGAGTGTTCTACTCTCGACTCCCTTGTATACTTCCCCAATATGGTGCATCTAATGATTAGCCTCGTCGTATATCGACTATTCATTATGGATATCTTCCCTTTGAATGATTAGATTCAAAATGTCACACAAATTTACAATTTTCATGTCAAGTTCCCACACCGAATTTCACTTATCTAGCTTCTAGTGTTTTTCAGTTATGACGCTCACATTCACAGGATTAGACAGACAGAACACCGCCCCATGCCCCTGTGCCTGTAACCATTACGGTTACTGAACCAGTTGGGTGGACATGAGACGGATTAGACAGACAACTGAGAATTAACAAGTTGATGGATTTGATACAAAATTTGGTACAAATCTGCAGTTTGGATGTAAAGACCACATTACTACCGAAATTCATTGCTCTAGCTCTTTCTAGTTTTTATCTATTGATTCCAACAATACAATAACTGAAAACTGGACTGGAAAACTGTCTGTCATTCCAGAAAGATGTTTTCGGACTCAGAAAGGTCTAAAATGTGGAGGTTCATCAAAATTCCGAAGTCAAATTTTTGACAATTGCAATATCCTTCATGTAAGAGAAATTTGAAAAGTCAAAACAGAATTTAAAATGAAATAAATGCTTTTAAAGCCATGCTTTTCGAAAAATGTCACATATCTTAAATTTCGCCTTAAAAATGCCAATATGGCAACCCTGATACCGGAGTTGGAATACAATGCGGCAGGTGTTTCAGGTTATCCATGGACATGAAAATCTCTTGTTAGTCAATCCAATGTTAGCAGGTGATAAAGTGGCAGTAATTTTTAAGAGGTGAGTGTGAGAGGGCCGCGAAAAGGAATTCTTGCGTCATTGAAAAATGGTGGTTAGAGTGGAATCCACTATATTCTCGCTATCTTCGCGCAGCCAACCGCTTTGAGATAAAGAGTGGCATTGACTTTGAATGTAACTAGATAATAGGAACTGATTGATGAGAGAAGTTCTCGAGGAATGATGGCAAAAATTTCTGTTAAATAGGTTAGGTGTTGTAGGAAAATTCTCCTCTGAGTATCGCATAAGGATAAGAGTTGCAAATTCATCAGTTAACTGGAAAACTATCAATATTCACCAATAAAATGTAATTAATATATGTCAAATTTTGCATCTTAAGGTATCTGTTTGATACATTAGTGATTTTCAAGTAGATGAAGTCTTTTAATTAATGAATTAGAAGATTATTTGAAATATATATTTAGTAATGCTTAAGTGATCTTTTTGCTTGTAAGCAAACTCAATTCTTTGAAAATTTCACTTTTTGTTTTTTAAAAACTTAAACTGTGATTTGCATGTATGAATTAAATAATAAAATCTTTTTTATAAGATAATTGGGAGAGGGGAATAGGAAACACCAATGCTTTCTAATTTTTCATTTAAAAATGATAGCTAACAGAATAGATCCTCCACTTACGGAATTAGAAAATAAAAAGAAGAAAAAATATTTGAACATTTTGAATAGTTGCTCATAAGAAATTTTGTCCCATAAAAGAAAAATAGTAATGACATAGAGACAGTAAATGTGCCTAACAATTTCTGAAATATCATAAATGAGCATAGAAAAATTCACAAAAATCGCAAAAGGGTTTAAACAAACAAAAAGAAAATTAAAACAAAATTTTAATGCTGTTTGTAAAACCATCTGAAGAATCATTATTATAGATTAGAATTTATTCAGTTAGGAATTAAGATGAAGCCGAAAATGTGCATCAGACGAAAGAAAATTCAGAATAAAAAGCTGAAAAACATCAGGACTTCATTAGTTCTTTGAAAAAAAAATAGTTTTCTCGAAGTAATACCTCAAGCATTATCTTCTTGAAGAATCTATTTATAAGCCGAAAATGGGTGAATTAAAAGATGTCTTATGATCGAATTTACTTTTCTATCATACTTGAACTAGTATTATTTCAAGAAGTAATAATTTCAGTGAAAACTGTTCTGAACGATGCCTGATTTGTAAT
The DNA here is from genome assembly GCA_013235015.1 of Araneus ventricosus. Classification (NCBI taxonomy): domain Eukaryota; kingdom Metazoa; phylum Arthropoda; class Arachnida; order Araneae; family Araneidae; genus Araneus; species Araneus ventricosus. The sequence goes on from BGPR01001105.1 coordinate 56,941, forward strand.
CTTAGTTGTGGGCGAAAAGCCTTTAAGACAGTGGTGCGCAAACTGTGGGTCGCTAAATTCAAAGAAATTTATTTGACAATAAAAAATATAAGACTTTTTTTCAAAAAATGTGGTCGCGACCCCCAAATGAAAATAGTTTGCTCACCACTGCTTTAAGACACGGAAGTTCTAAATTACATTAATTCGTATAAAATATTTTTTGAATATGCAAATTAAAAATCTTAAAAATGATTATATTTCTCTGAGGCAACACATCTAAAAATGTTTACACTAAAAAGGGTAAAAAAATTCTTTCAAATAACATTATTTATAAAAGCAAATTGTCTTTTCTTTTGTTGCACAACAGATTAAGTTATTCTTACAGAACTTTATAATGGAAAAATAAACCAAATAAAAATAATAGATGCTATTTTAAACATTTAGCAGATTAAGAAGCAAAAATGCCTTTTACAATGTCAGAATCGGTTAGCCAGCAGCAGATTGAGAGCAAGATAGGGACGAAACTTATTATTCTACAACCCATAGCATGGCACACATTTTAGTTTGATAGATTGGTTGCAGTTTCAACACTGGGAAATGCTACAGATTAGGCACATGGATTTAAAGTTACATTTAATTAAGAAAGGGATTTTCTAAGGGTGTTTAGGGAGAGGTGACCGATATAACTGTGTCAAGTACGTGCCCTTATATAAATCTAAGCTCACCATGGAAAAATGAAAGTTAAAAAGAACTTACTGTCTGTTGAGAAAAATATGCTTGAGCATTACGAAGTGGTAAACTTAACCACACCCAGAAATTTGAACTAAACCATTATCTCATTCAAGGTCATAAAATTACTTTATTCCTACGACATTATTCACGCTCGGCAATTACCACGGCTTGTAACTTTTAGAAACATTAAGACAACTATTGTATTAGAGTAAAGAATCTACAACCCTTCTAGTTTGTGCGTGCTCTATTTACAAACGCTTACCTAAATCGAAGTGGCTAGTATCGTATAAATATTAATATAACAGTCCATTTTAGATTTACATCAGGGTTGTAGTGGATTCGGCATGCATCGGCACGCCGTTCCGGTACTGCTTTTTTCAAGAGAAATAAATAACAAAAAATTGCGAAAACAACCTTGAAACAACACTATTTTTGTCGTCCAGGTTAGAGCGTTCTGGTATTGCTTTTAGAGCCCAGCATTGCTTATTTTGCGACTCCACCTTTAGTAAGCATTCAGAAATCTATAGTTTAATGACAAAATTTTTATTAATTTCTCAGAACTGCTGGACTGCTGTCATTCTATCCTCCGTAGCCAGTGAAATTCAAGTTGTATATAAAAAATAAAGAATTATCGCATTTTTTTTTTCTTATTACCAAAGATTTACCCAAGACAAGAGCAATCAATATACTTTTGTCATACTTTTGTCATACTTTTGTCAATGTATGTAAATGAAATTAACATATCCCATAAATGACGAATATTAATTTTTCTCCTTTTCAAGTATGGAATTTATCATAAAGCTAAAAGCGTCATATTTTTTCTCTCTTATTTGTTATTACAATTTCGTTTGTTTACAATATCAGACCAAGTTGAACGTGTGAAAGACACATAAATTTAATTGACATTAGTTTATATTAACATCTCATTTTGAAACAATACAAAAGTTATTATAACAAAGACGACACCAGAGTGGGAACTTCTCTCTCCAAACTTCTGAGCCACACCAACGGAAGGACTTTAGACCCTTGACGTCAGGTTTAAAAATCTTTAGGCTTATATACAAACTGGATCTTTAATAGAATATCGAACCTGGCACTCTCTGGTCTTTAAACCGAATCCTTACCTAGGGCCGCGGTGGTCTAGTGGCAAGGTCTCGACCTCGGGATCGGAGGATCCGAGGTTCGAAACCTGATTCCACTGAACATCCGCTGTGCATGGAGCCCTCTGTCCGCTAAATCATACATAGTGTCCAAGCGTCCTCCCGTTGGTGTGGTGCGGAAGTTTGGAGATGGGGTGCCAGCCCAGGTGTCGTCCTCGTCATCTGACCGCGGCTCAGAATTACGAGGTCCATCCCTAAATAGCCCTCGCGTTGCTTCAAAACAGGACGGTAATATAACCGAAACCTTACCAATATGCCACCACAGCCCCATACGCAAATGTAAATAAATGAATAATACTTTAGAATGTCAAGGTTTTTATTATCCAGACAAATGAATAGTTTATTATAAGTAATTTCTTTCGATCAATGAAATTAAGCGGAAATATATTTTTATGAAAATATAACGAAGAAAAATTGGACAGAAAAATCAAAACATTAAAAAGAAGAAAAAAGTCTCACATTTTACAGCTGTGATAGATCAATTTTATATTATACTTGCTCAAGTAACTCCAAATACTTCAAGAAAATGAAGAATTATAGAATTGGTAAACAAAACAAGATTTAAAAAAAAACGGAATTCCAAAGCAAGAAATTTTAAGTATGTTTATTTTTTTTTATAATGGGAAGTGAATCATCATGTTGTTTAGTTCCAACAAATGTTTTTACTGATATTACCCAATACTTGTGATCGCTTTCTTGGACTACATTTGTTGAAATTGAGTAAATATGTTCGCGTTCATGACATTTTTGTGGTTGTGATACATAAAAGCGATTTTTCGAAACTGAAAGATCGTGTTACACTGCCCATAACCCAATTTTCCGAAGCATTAGTTGATGTAATATTTAATCATCTTCTAGAAATCCTGCTGATTCGTCAAAAAACGATAATTAGCAGGAATCCTGCTGTTGAAAGAATTTGACTCGATTTAAGCAATTAGTAGATTTCTTAAGTTTTTGAAGATGTTTAGAAAATGAGCTTTATGATTTGTCGTAAGCTTCAAAAACTATTTATAAGCAAAATATATAATTAAGAAAAGAAATAACATTGAAAGCTTCTGTTTTTAATATGGATTAAAATTCATAGACGTATTTCATCAAAAAAAATATTACAGAAAAGCTTAGAAATACATTTCAAAAGCAGTTTTTCGTAATAAAATAGCTTAGTATGTTTAGTCTGTGGGGTTTAACAAAGCAAATATCAGGAATAACCGCGATCATGTCCGCAAAAAGCGATATAAGGAATTAAATAGATTAAAATTTTGTGAGTAACAGCAAATATTATTCACTAAACTCTTTTTGTCTTAACACAATCGCCGACAGAAAACACTTTCACGAACTGGAAAAATAGACCTGCGATTTATTAAGCCTACTGGAAAGATTTGTGATAGAAGTGTTACACATCTAATTTACGCATGTGCCATCTAACGGGAATTTTTAAATACACAAATAAAAGACAAAACAAAATAGAAATACTCAATGAACCAGTTAGCCCTTCCTTTAAAATGCATAACAATTTTTAAAAAACATTAAGGATTTATTGAAATGGATGCATTATAATGTGGCCTATAAATTTGAATGTTACAACATTTATGCCATTTTGCATGACATTGAAAAAGATTGCTAAACCATTCATGCGCTAATAGAAGAAAAATATAAACATATCTACTTGTTAGCTCAAGCCTAGAATAGTTTGAATGAAACGTAGTTAGAGGAATAAGTTCAACAAAAAAATAGTTGCACGCAAATCTATTTTGCGTGCAAGATTTTCTGTGATGGCCTAAATATCCTCATGTTGGTTTGGCTTGGAAGTTAGGAGAATCGAGTTCTGAAATAAATATAGTTTTTGTTATTTGACCCTGTCTCAAAATTATGATTTCTTCGAGTAGCTTTGAAATGGGACGTTAACCTGCTAAAAAAATCCATCTAAAATATCAAGTATCATATCACAGTTAAATATTATATTTTATATCGAAATCTGTTGATAATCCAGATTTAATGAAATATTCTCAGACTGCAGCAAAATTTTACAGTAAAGGAACAACTTTTGTTGTATTCGTTATTTTACTCTCACACAGTAATTATACAAAATGTTTTAACTCAAATGATATTTCATTTTTTTTACAGTTTTTCTCTCTGACTTCATGACATTAGAAACAATTCCTTGACTTTTTCTTTTCTTATTCTGTTTTCCGAAAAAAAGTGAGCGGAATTTTTTTCAGAACAAATAAGTGATTTAATCAAAGCAAATATGTCGGAAGCTATAAGCAATTTAAATAGCTTCTATTAAAGAATGCTTATTTGACACGCACATAATATCAACAAACTAATTTTGACTTTATTTCCTAATAAATCTAAGAACAAAATTATTTTTTTCGGAACATTATGAAATTTAATATTTGGACACTATCAATAGTAGTACTTAACGTTTTCGATACATTGGCAAACTTTTTAGATTTTTCTTCCGAAGCAAACAATTTCTCAAGGCATCCGTCATTAGAATTTGAGCATGGAATGTTTACAATGAAAATGTGCCTAAATGTTTGAGTAGTAATGGGGGAATGACAAAAATAAGGTAATTTTTTTCTGTTTCTTACCATGTCGTCAATGACGTTGTTTTTTTTTCTAATTTTCTAAAACCGGCAATTCTTTATAGAGCTAACGACGCTGCTAGGTCCCCAGTTGCATTGCTGTAATTTTTAACATTTAATTAAATCAATATTTTAATTCTTTATTAAATTTTGAACTAATTTAATAACTAGATTTAATTTAATAACTAGACTAATTTAATTTATTAACTGGATTTTATTAATAACAACTGCGTTTTATAGATTACGTATTATTTTTAATTAGTTTCATTAATATTTTTTGATAATAAAAACCTTTTGTAATTCAGTAGTATAAACTTAAAATCTCAATTTCGCGTGCATACAAATTATCGAAAGAATTTAAATACACTTTGCATGTAGAGTCAAGTAGCCCTACCCATAGAGATACTTGACCCTAGGCGACCTTAGGAACAAGTATCCCTATGGTTAGAGATACTTAACCCTAGGCGATTTCATGAAATATAAGTATTTTATGATTAAATGAAATATCACTTTAGCATAAGAACATTTATTCCTTCTTTAAAAAATCTTTTTATGATGATAAAAATTCAAGTATTTCAGAAATATAAGAAAAAGAAAAAGTAGGGTCAAGTATCCCTAGTTTATCCTATTTTGTTTCAAATTTAATGCATATGCTCTTATATTGGCATTAGTGTAATTTGTCCTAGTACTTCAGATTGTTTAGTATTATAATTTTAAATAATGTTTTCCTTTTGTATCGTAGTTTAATTTTTATCTAATTTCATTTATATTACTTTTTTCTTAATCGAAATAATATAAATAAATTCAACGAATCGTTAAAGCTGAATAGAAAGCTTATAAGAAAGCAATTAATTCAAATAGAATTACTGTTTAAAGATTAAGAAATATAAAATTAAAATTAAAAAATTTCAGATATTTATTAAAAATTTGTGTTGATATATAAACATGCTGGTAAATACTTATTTTCGATCATTCGAATATTGTGATCTACAGTACAAAATACAAGCAAGTTTTTCATCGTTGCATAGTAAAAATCAAAAAGAAAATTAATGTGTCGTTATTAAATACAAGCTATAGTTTGTTGGAAAATATGTACCAATATGAAAAATTTCAGAGACAAATTAATAAAGATATTATTTAATTAGGACGTTTAAAGCACGACCAAAACTCATCCATCAACAAATCCCACTGCCAATAAGATGGCGCAATTAATTGTAATATTGCAACAATCAGTTAACTCAATAACTAATCAGTTAATATGTCATGGAAACGCAGTTGGACTGATAAATCCATTGCGAGTAAGTTCAAAAAAAGCCGAGCAAAAGAATACCGCACCCTCGGTTAATTAATGTCAGAGTTCGAATCACCACTCCCTGACCTCGATCTGGAAAATGTTGCTCTTTTAGATTGTGATTTAAAATGTAACAAAAAATATCTATTAACATCAAGAATTGAATCTGTTTTAAAATCGCATACATGGTGATGGTTACGTTTTCCGACTACTGAATTGTAAGGAAAAAAAATATGCTTTCATAAGGTAATTCAATTATACAACCTGTATTTCATTTGTCAGAAATCTGTACATAAACATTCAGCAAAAGTTTGGTGGACAAATATTTTTTTAAGGAATGTTGCTGTTTTCTGTCTTTAAAAATAATTCGAAATTTTCAGGAATTTATGTAGGGGCTAAAGAAAACAAATTCTCGTTGAGAACGGAATATCACTACTAAATAAATATTTTGGAAATATAATTGTTTACTTCACTATAAATTAATTTTTCTATTAGTTTAATTAATCAGTTGTTAATATAGAATATCGCAAATGTATATACGCTTTGAATAACTATTGTAAAACAATTAATAACATGCATGGACGTTTCAAAATTCACATTAAATAATGCATTCATTATATTGCTTCATGAGAGGCAATTTTGATAGGATTCTGGTGAACAGATAGAGCAAAAAGGAAGTATTGAGTGCCCCATGGCCATCGGATCTCATCCCGATGGATTTCCTTTTGTTGGGACTTTTGAAACAGCTGAGATGTCCTGAAAATGTTGTGCGAAGTGTTGGAAATCAATTGACCTGGATCGAAATATTGTTCAAAACAAAAGTTCCTTAATGCGAATTATGAGCATTATGAAGATTCTACATGAAAGAAAACGTGATATCAGCATTGACCAAGCTGATAGCGCCCATTATCTCTTAAGACTTTCCCTTTGGACTACACCAGAATAATCTTAGTGCGAATTTTAATTTTTCCCTTCTATCTGAGATACTTCTTTACACCTAGACTGCGTTGCTTAACCGTAAACCTTATCAGGTCGATTCCATCCCAGTGGATTAGTAATAATGATAAAAAAATGCACCAAATAACAATTTAAAATCGTTGATATTTATTAAAATTTGATAATCAAAACTCGTATCTTTTCTGTAAATGGATCGATAACCTTATCTTTAGTAAAGAAAGAAAATAATTGGAACAAATACATCATTCCTCTGAAATATGAGCAAATATTATATTGTTTCTAGTTCTAACAATTACTGCTTATAAAGTGCATTTTTGATTACTCAAGATTGACTTTACATTCATTCTTTTAAAAGCCCGGAAGAATATCGTGATTATTTCACCCGATAAGTAATCATAAACTATCTTTTCTTAGTTGAGTTCTAACAATTCACAATGTTTCTGATTGCGACTTATTGCAAACAATAAAATGAATAATAAATCCTTAGGCACTTATTTCCTTTTTAGTTGACCAGCAGAAAAAAAATAACTAGATTTCTATGCAGTTTGTACTTAAAGATAATGACCATGTAAGCTTCATGTCATAATTGTTGAAGCCTCCAAGATTAAACGGCTGAGCACTGTTACCAACTATTAAACCGGATATATGGCAAAAAAAGCATTTGTTGAAATTCATTAATTGATGACTTAGAAGAACGATCTAGAAGAATAAACGAAGTGTTTTTACCGTGGTGAAACAGTAAGGCAATTGGAAAAGGGATCTGAAGAAAAATTTTTGTTTTTTTTAATGAAAAGCCCTTCAAGTTTTGCGTAGCAATCATTTCAATTAACGCACAGCAAATCATGGATAATAAGATTATTTCTTTTACTGTAATTCTAATGGCTAAGAATAGAGAAGGAAAGGAGTTTCATATAAGGGAAATCATCTTGTTGGCATGACTTGTCCTAAAATTGATCTAAAATGCTCGGTGATATTTGCAAGAAATTAGCAAAATACCCGGCGTTGCTCGGTCTTTTTCTTATCAAAACGCTGTGACAGAGAGGAAAAGGATAAATATTATGCAAATAACATAGTGTTTTATCAATATTATTTCATTGATGGAGTAGTTCTCAAGTTTTGTTAAATTAATTACAAACTAAAAATTTAATAATTTTCTTTCATCTAAATATATATTATACTGCATTTCACATATTTCTTTAAATTTTTTTAAAGTTTAGTAAGTTTTTGGACATTTGAGAAGGTTTCAGAAGCTTATTAGACGTTCGAAAAACCTCTACAGTCGTTCTTAACACACATTCCTAACATCCTGAAGAAAATTATCATCCTGAGGTATTCGTTGAATATTGAATTCCATCATATTTTTAATTGGTCAACCAAATTTCTTGGCAAACGGTGCAGTTTTTACATATATTTAAACGACACCCACTCTACCTACCCTGAGAAATTCGATTAGGATTTATATACCCTCACAGTATTTTTAATCCCTCAGTGTGAAACATATGAACCAAATTTCACCAGAGTCGCCCCAGCCGTATCAAAACTCATGTTAATCGACCTATTACATGTATTTAAACAACTCCCCACCCTACTCTCAGGGATTGGATTTCACTAGGTTTACTCCTCTAGTATTTTTAGTCGCCCAATGAGAAATATGAGTACTAAATTTTATCATAATCGCTCCATCCATATAAAAATTCCTACATGTATTTAATCCTCTCCCCTTCTCCCATCATACCCTACAATATTTTTAGAATCTTAGAGCCTTTACCTCTATAATTCTCCTTAAGAATCGACTCCTTCAGTACTGTCGGTCAGCTAATGATAAATAAGTGTATCAAGTTTCATGAAAATCTTCCCAGCCGTCCGGAAGTGATACTTCATACATACATATATACACACCTTGAGTTTCCTACATACAGATTATGTTTATTAAAGATATTAAAAATTGGAATGGAACAAGCATGCAATCCTGTATGCTGCCTAAAAATATTAATATTTGTAAGATCAAAAATTGGGCTCATTCTTGCGTTTGAGGACTATCTCCGAAATAAAAAATGCTTTTGAGATACGCCTATTAGCACAAGATGCTTTGCTATATTCATTCGATATCTTTCCGATCTTGTACGGCATTCAAAATATCGCAGCAACATGGAGATATTGTAAAATATTTTGTGCTAATAGGGACAGCTGCTTTTGCGAAACTATACAGAAAAATTCCCATTTCGCCCTTTCCCAAAACGAATTTTTAAATTATAAGTAATTTGTTGAGCAATGAGCTGCAGTTGGCTTAGTTTTACACAGGAAACTGCGCATATTTATATGCAGTTCAACATACTAAACCCAAAATCAGTAAATTTGTGTTTTGTTCATTAATGCACAACTGCGTCCAACTATAAAAATGAAAATATTTTTATTTCGTAAAATATATTTACAGACTCCGCTCTCTGTTTTGTTCTGGTCTATTCGTCTTGGAGAAGATAACAAAAATAACTCTTCATCCTATACGGAAACGACATGCAAATTGTTAAAAGTTTTTGAAAGTTGATTTTTCTTCATATCCGCGCTTTATGAACGCTTTGTTCTATCAACCCTATGTAACAAAAACAAATGAGAAACAACTCTCATTATTGCAAACAAAGTGGAAACATCTAAAGCACGAGATTTAAAAAATGGTGCACAGAAGAAAGTTAAGTTAGAAACACATTTTTCGGAATCATTCAAAATAGCTTCCATTAATATTTTAAAAATAGATGTCGCATGTAATAGTCATTGCTACGTATCTAACTTACATAATCTGTCTTTTAAAAGTTTAAAAAGTAACTTCTATTAAGAAAACTCGAAACTCACCAATATTCTTAGTTGGGAGTTTTATCTATAGAAGTATGGTTCTTAGCAGAGAAATCTCACAACTGATTGATTACAGAAACGACTAAGTTCTCGAAATCGTTTATACGATATGTCTGTGAGTTATCGGTAGGCTTCAAGCTGACCAGTCTCAAGTGGACGTCAGTCTATGGGTAGGAGGATCTTAAATGGAGCTGAAGTTACCGAATCCGAATTGCAACTACAAGAAGGTAGCCAAAGTAGGGGTGGGAAAAACCTACCGGTTTAAACCGAAAACCGTTTTTTTTTGTTTCGGTTAACCGGTTTTTTTGGGGTTATTTTTTGCCCCGGTTTAAACCAATTATTTTTTAAAGCCAAAAACCGGTGAAAAAAACAGGTCGGAAGATAGGCTCGATTTTAGGTCCGACTAGACTAAAATTTACCAAGTTATAAAGCTTTGAATTTCATCATAGGACAATCACCGACAACCGCTTCCTCGAGGCGTCTGTTGGTTGGCGGGTTACTGAATGAGTCTTTATGAACAGATAAATATTGGCCAATGGATTGATTTCCCACAAAAACAACACTAATAAAAAATTTGACTGCCAGCGGCGTCTGTTTATTGTAGCCAAAAAATATTTATTTTTAGTCGGAAGTTCTGTGGTGTCCGAAATATTAGTATCTACATTGAATGATGTTGTTTACGATGAGAGTATCGACTCACGGATCAACACATTGCTGAAAGAGTCCTTATGAGAAGATTAGATGATAAATATTGGCCAATGAATTAATTTCTTGTGAAAACAATGTTAATAAAAAATTTTGTCTGTAATACTTGCTTATTGCAATAATTACTCATTTATTATTATTATATATTGTATTAATTACTTATTTATAATCAATACTTATTACATCAATTAATTATTGTAATACTTACTTATTGTATAATAAAAAATTATACAATTTGTATTAATAAAAAATTCTGTTCACAAACGTTGCTTTTTTTTTAAAAACCCGAAAACCGGTTTTTTCAAAAACCGGTTATTTTGAGCGGTTGTAACAGCCAGGTTAAACCGAAACCCAATTTTTTTTTTAATAACCGCCATCCCTAAGCCGAAGTTCGCACAAGACAAATGACACAATAAGTAGTCTTAAATGAACTAAATTTTAAGGAGCTAAAGGCTAGAGAAGTCTCTCGAAACCTCGCTTCTGCGACAGGAACAATAATTTCTAGACAAATTGTCTACAGACGCTTAACAGATAAGGAACTCAAACCCGTTGACGGGAGGTATGAGTTCTCTTCAAAACATAACAGAAGAGAACCCTTTTTTGTGGAGTGAGGAGAACTTTCTTGGACACATCAAGATTGGGTTCATGGTCTCATCACTGTGTAGGGAGGTGGCAGCCGTATACTTCTGCGTGTCTTTTATGCGGATGCTGTGACTATTAAGCGGTTAGGATGAGGTTCTGGAACTTCATGCGAAACTTTTCCAGAGAACTGAAAGCTGTTTCCAGCTGTTGGAGTACGATTTTATTTTTATGGAGGGTGAAATGATTGAAGATGTTTTCTGGAGAAACAGGGAATATCGTTGAATGATGTGGCCAGCCATATCAGCGAATCCTAATCCCACAGAACATATTTGGGATTCTCTAGGATGAGTCACTGCAAGATGTCAGGCCCCCTCTCTCGTTGCTGTTAAAAATGCCTTCCGAGAGTTTATCGATTCCAGGAAGTTGGAATTCTACATTACTGGAATATATACACTTGTTTCTATTTGGCAAAAAATACGTTGGTTGTAATGGTTTGTATTTCGATTAAAACACTTTACTCTGAATTGAGATATGCAGGGTTCCCACTTAAATAAGCCCCCCCCCCTTTAACTTCAAAACGAAGGCAGCTTTAGTCATGAAAGTAGTGTCTAGGTATAGTAAAACGCCTCTGCGCTATGCGATTAGACAACTTACAACGCCACCTGGTGGCAAACTTCGGAGTTAGCGTTCTTATCTCGAGAACAATACAAAATAGAGGAAAAATTTCAGCTACAAAGTTTTAGAGCGTTATTGATTTAGTACAAAAATACACCTTGTGCATATTAATACTAAGAACAGAACGCTTAAATTGCACATTTTATTGTTCGCGATTTCCGTAACTGTGACGCCACAAAACGGGTTTAAAAGAGAAAAAACAATTAGTTATCACAAAAGATACCTTTATTCCCGGTGTTCAAAATACTCTCCGTCAGCTACTATACAGATTTGAGCCATTGTTTAAATTTCACTTTGCACACGTTTTAGCATATAGGTGGCGCGCTAGCAAAAGCAACAGTAATACTTCATCGAAAGTCCTGTAAAGTTGTCGGAAAGGTCCATACACCTGCTGTTTTAATTGTTCCCACAGGAAAAGTATAATGGGGTAATTTTCCCCGCCAAAAATAACCTTTTCTCTTTTTGTCCATGTCTTGTGATGTCACAATTTTGGAAAATGTGAACAAACAAATGTGCATTTTAAGCGTTCTGCCCTTCGTATTAATGTTCACAAGGTATCCTTTTGTACTAAATCGATAACGCTCTACAACTTTGTAATTGACATTTCCCCTGTATTTTGTACCGTTTTCGAGATAGGAACGCTAACTCCGAAGTTTGCCACCAGGTGGCGTTGTAAGTTGTCTCATCGCATAGTGCATAGACGTTTTACTCTACCTAGACACTACTTCCATGACCAAAGCTGCCGTCGTTCTGAAGTTAAAGGTGGGTGGCCCTTATTTAAGTGGGAAACCTGTATACGTTTTAAGCAAGGATTAGGAGCATACATTATTTATCCTTCCAACTTAATATCATAGATACTTTTTAGCAACAAATTTCACTTGTGCAAAGAAAATGTAGTGAGTGTTTTTATAGCTTGTGGATGTTGAAATTATTTTTTGTCTTTGTGTGTTAGAAATTTTAAGAATAAGATAATTTTTATTTCAGAATTAGGTTTATCACATGTTGTAACTTGTGAGAACATGAATTATTTTGTTGGTCACCATGACTTCTGAAACTATAGATAAATTAAGTTGCGGATTTTATAAGGAAATTGTAATTTTTCTTATTTTAAGACTAAAAGTATTTATAGCTATTAAATTCTATTACATAGTTATGAGTTAAAATTAACTAAAATACGCATAATCTAATTATCAAAGTAATTCAGCTATTGTAAAAACCATTATAACCAAGTGTGACTTGAGTTGTTAAAAAAGTTGTCACGAATTTTTCCAATTCATATCTTTTAGATTTTTAGGTTATGGATGTTGCAACGTTTTCCTGTGCATGTGCTTATGAGCGTATATTTGGTATGGCTGCCATGGCTGATATTTCCTAGATATAGTTACTTATGCATTTTATAAAATCTTCGTTCTTTATGTGTTCCATGCCAGTTTTACGAAAATGTATGTAAATATTATGTACATCAAACAATCAGCTTTTGGTGAAACGGAGTGAATCTTAAATCATTTTTTTTCTTTATCAAATACCTGGTTGGTCCCCTAAATGCCCTCGTGACCGAATCTTCACAGCAAAACTTGAGTTCAAGCTTATTCTTTACCTGTTCGAACATCAAAATTCCATCCAGGCTTTCGGGAGATATTCGAAAAATGTGCAAGTCCAAAAGTGTTCACATTATTCTGTCACCCACCTGCATTTTAACATATGCTAAGATGCGTCAACTTTATTTCCATTGTAAGCATTAATCACGGCAGTTCAAGAACAGTTTATATATTATGGATATGTTGTCAAGATTCTATTTGTTTGATAAAACCTTGGAAAGAGTGATTCTGAGAAGAAATTATGGTATGGTAACTAGATAAGCTTCACAAGACTACATTCATTTTCTCAATATTTTTAATCAGTATGAGTTTAATTATAAAATTTCACAAATAACTAGATGCATTTAAGACGGTTACAACTACTAGTTCATATGTTTTAGAAATTACCACACTTTTAAATAAAACGCAAACGGAATTCTCCTGTGACCTATATTAAAAAATCGTTATTACAGAAACTTGAGAAATTATACATTCTAAATTACAATTCTTTAAATCGAATGATAGCGAAATAGAACTCGCCATCTTTAAAATAAAGTATACCATTTAAATGTCTTTTCACTGAATTAAAATTCTGGCTACACCGTAAGAATTTGAACTTGATGATGAAAAAATGCAATTTCTGCTTTGATCTACTTTTACAAAATAGAAAAAAGTAATCACAGTTACGGAGAAAACAAAATAGTTAGAATTCATCTAAATAGTATTTAGAATTCATATCCTCTTATACATCTCAAAATTTTCTTCCAAAGCCGTTTAACAGTTGAATTCGTGTAAAATAAGAGCAAGAGTACACAATGATTTGGAAGAACAAATCTTCTGATTAAAAAGATAGAGAATAATAAGAACAAACGCGGGAGATGAATGGATTCTACTACATGGTTGCCATTCACGAACTGGTAAACTTAATGAAAAATAAGAGAAATCGTTTGAATAGTCTGGTTCATGAAAGCGTTTTTTCTTTAGAGTAGGTAAATAAATAGCTGAGTATGAGCCTTTGAATTCTTTTGTTGGTTTTCTTTAACCTTATAAATTCTTTCACATCATCCTTTTTATCAAGTCTAGAACAAAAGAGGGTTGACATGAAAATGTTGGAAGCCATGTTTCGAAACTGGAACTTTAGTTGAGAAAGAATTTTAATAGTATGACTTGATAAATATCATAGCAATAATTAATTGCAATTCGTTAAAGGAATTCAACTATAAACTGGTTTTTTTCAGTTCTATATATTCTATACACAATTCCATCTATTTTATAAATATTTTAACGACAATTTGGAAAACAGTTCACATGAAATTTGAAATTTTTACGAAGATTCAATTAAAATGCGAAAAAAATGAAGTTTCATTTTGGAATGCAGAATAAACATCTTTAACGGAATTATATAATCAATATTTGAAATAAAAATAAACGAAAAACCTCTACAGAGTGTCCGCTAAAATTTATACACATTTCGAGTAAATTATATAAAAAATTCATAGCATAAACCAAAGCTTGTCAGATTCTTGTCAGTTATAGGAAGCGCTGCTTATAAAACCGACCAATTCAACTGTAAACTCCACCAGTATATCAATTGTCATAAGATAGCATTCTCTTTCTATAAAAAATCTGAACTCGTTGAATGTAGCTGGCCGTGAGCAACAAAAATTATATTTTGGTTGTTTCCATCAAAAGAAATCCATCGGGGTAAGATGCAATGAGTGAGGATGGATTTCAATGCTAACTCTTAATCCTAACAATATGCTCATCAGAATTTCACCTTCGCATCTCATTAGCAATATGAAGGTGTTTCATTCTGATGTAAGTACTCTTCTCCATGCTAAAATATCTCATGAATGTGTAGCGTAAATATCATTGTTGCGAGTTAAAGCAAACATCATCCGTCGCTGTATTTTCAATTTGAAACCTGATAGGTTCACGTTCTGTCGTCAAACGAGGATTATTATTATCCGAGCAGATGTAATAGATTGATTGACCCATTATTTAATATCGCTTTAACGTAAAAAATGAAAACTTGTAGTATGAGTTAATTAGAATCGTGAAATTGCCTGTAATTGATAAGATTCTACATTTGCATTTATTAATTTGAGTTATGAATCTTTAATATATATTTTCAGAAGTTTATTTAATTGTTATTGAAAGTAAGTATATATGAAGACTCAATTCAGTTCTATCAGTGATGAACAGGGATGTTCAGAAGTTTGGAAGAACCTTAAAAATCAATAATTCTCAAGTGAAAAAAATGTAAAAGATTCTGTTTGCACGAAAAGGATGGAAATGAATACGGGTTACTTCTTGTCAATTGGTCTCATAGTTTACAATTTAAACCCCCAATAATATACTATTCTGAAATTGCCGGAGAAAACCGTTACACACGATAAGGCATTGCTCGAATTAACGGTTTGTAAATGTTCAATAGTATATCTAGGAGCTCAATTACCAAATGAGGAAGCACACTTTTTACTAGCAGTAAGCAACATTTTTGTTGTTAATGTTCCGTCATACCTTTGGAAATAGTGCTTAAGGCTATAAAAAATATTTTTTCCTTCATCTGGACGGCGGTGTTCTTAATTGGAGGACGATACATTGAACATATACAAGCTATTTCTTCACTCATTGCATTATTCTATGTAACGTATCGCTCCATTAATTACAAAACTATCTAGTGGTTTAAATTGTAAAATTTGCTATCAATAAATTTTGATTTCATAATAAAAAATATGGTTTTATATCTATTGTTTTCGTGCAAAATGCATCTTTGTTGATAATTAAATCTCATTCAGACTTCTGAATAATTCTGCATTTCTCTGGATTTTAGGCAGTAGCATTAGTTTTAAGCAGTTTTTGAACAAGAAATGGAATAGAAAAAAAGATTTTTCTCAAAACAAGAAAACAATATCTTAAAGTTTGCACGTGGCACAGACTAACAGTGTAAAGCCTGCAAGAAATTTTTGTTTTAAAATATTCAAATGCTTGTTTCAGTTATTTTATCTTAATACTAACGCTAGAAGATGTGTAATAAAACTATATTGATGGCACTGACCACGAATGGTCAGAAAAGTACGGTTTGTCATAATGCCAGTTCAGACTTAAGTTTCACTCTATAAATGTTGTTCATTCCCAGAATTTTGTCAGTCAAGCAAAAAGAAAATTAGTATTTCCTTATTTAGTTGTGCAAATTGAATCAATCGGGCTTGACAACGCGACCTAGACTCTAAGACTTTGATTGAAGACCGGTATCAAATTTCTCCTTTTTTCTATTATATCTTTCATTTGGTGGTTGGGACTTTGCATCAGTTTTGTTTTGCGCAAGGTAGCTTCCTCAAACAGCGTTACATCATCCCATCAACCTATTCTATCAATTAACGAACTGCTTCTCACATCGTATTATTTTTACTAAATGAATTACCAGCATGTAATATAACAAACCGGTCAATGGTCTTTTCCATCATGTGATTACGAAACAAATTCAAGCTAAGATTCGGTCTGGTGAGCTCAATGAATCTAATTCTTCCCTGTAACCTTTGATTCATGACAATGAATGCTTTTCAACTTTTTTAGTAACGGATGGCATCGGGTTCTGTTAAACTTACTATTATTACTTTTGTTTTCCGTCAAGCCGTGTGTCACATTTTTTATGTACTTTTAATTGTTATAGCTCTTCACAGCTGTGCTTCCTTTCCTTTATTTTCTTACTAGGTAGACAAGAAGGCACAGATATACTTGTAGCGCAATGAATCTGAATAATTTCTGAGATTTAACTTATATTATGGATTATTTTATTCAAAAAAGACTAAAAGATTACTATTTACTAATTATACTTCGAATAATTGCGAAACCGAAAAAAAAAATGTTTTTAGAATTAACACATCGATGTGTATATTTATTAAAGAAATAGCATGCTAATGGAATTATAAAATGCGAAGACACACGCTAAAAAACTAGTACTTTGTGTATGAATTAAATACACTCATTGTGATTAATTTATTTTCAAGAATTCTGTTTCTGTTGAAAAATAACCAAATCAATAGGTAAGTGTTCGAAAAATCTTTAATCTCTAATCTTAATCTTAATCACTATTGCATTTAGTGGTTTAAAAAATGATGCGTATAGAAGTTTTTTATTGAAATTTCAGTTGCTGTGCTCTTTAAAATTCAACTTACACAGATGATTGAAAAAGTGAAGCTGATTTCACTTAAAGTCAAAAATAACTCAGTTCTATCTGTAGTGAATGTATAACAAGAATTAACCATATAAAATACCATTTTGAAGATCCGAAAAAAATATTAATTGATTTTCATAATTCTGTAAGTCACCTGAAAGTTTACACCCATCCATTCGTTAAAGCAACGAAATATGTTTTTCCATCGTCTTGAAACAATGCGCCGTCTATCTTCAACAACTTATCGTCAACGTTACTCAACAAGCCAGAAAACACAATGCCACGGAATCATTCGAGTTCCCTCATAAACAATATCATTTTCTGTGAAAGACACTTCTGTTCAAATCGGATCACCACACCCGATTCACGAAACGATATGCTTGCCTAGTTCGTTCAAGAACAAGCAATTGAAAGTGCAGCGTAGGGCGAGGTGCCTGTAGTAAGGGATACTCCTACAGACACTTCAGTGTCTTCCAGCCATTACGTCAAGGTATCGTACATCAGCGAAAGGTATGATAGCCACAAGAATACGGTCAACGGAAGAAAGCCACACCCGGTGTCTTAACACATACCCAGAGGGTATCTTCTCAAGGTTAAACTTGAAAAAGAACTCTTGGAAATTGTAAAAGGTTAAGAAAGGACTTTTTTCTGTCTCTAAATAAGGTTTAAGCTTACCACAGTGTGGTCTACTCCCAATTGTTCTTGAATAAGTAATTTGTTTTAATGTTCCTTTATATTTACAATTTACATGATTAGGTATTTCATTAAGTGTGCCAAATATTACAAAATATAGGCATGCGTCGAATTTGTTCAGCCCTTCGTCGGTGTTGCAAAAAGTACTGAAATTAAATTTTGCTCTTTTTATCACCAATCAAAAAGAGTTAATGCAGTTTGTACTTTTCTATGAAATAATTTTCATGATAAATACTGAATACATATCAACTATTAAGAATGATTTCAAGTTTGTATGAGATCTACTTTCAATTTTAGGGATGCAATCCTAATTAAAAATAATATTTGGACTATATTGAGAAAGCACAGAATGCGATAACCAATAATTCAGTTAAAATATGGCAAATAAGCTTCTCCACTATTTCGAAAACGAAAATATTTAGTTGCGTTTGTTTTTCTGACACTTGTCTAATTGCAATTCGTTGTTTCAGAGACGTATTTTTAAAACGCTTGGACGATTGAAAGAAAATGAATAGTGTTATATCAAGAGTTGACACTTATGATGTAGGCATTTATTTTTTCTTCTCCCAAAAGGCTCATTGTCTATGACTAACACATGGCACATTCCCATGGTTGGACGTACAGTTTTTGTAAGTCTCATTATTGATCACAGAATTTTCAAAATGTGTTAGTTTTAGCACTATTAGTAAAAATCAAAAGCTCGAAAAAATATTCTCAAATCCTCCTTTTTATTATTTAGAAACGACTTAGAAAAATAATCTTAATAAACGAGCTTTATTACAATACTCAAATCTGTTGATATATTTGAAATATTTTTCTGTATTTATATTGCCTGGGTTTTTCTAATCCGCAAATTTATTAATACTCCTGTTCCTAGCGTAGTGACCGGGAGGGGGCAAGGGGGGGGGGGTATAGATGTCCCTGGCACCAGTTTTAGGGAGCGCCTTGAAGCCGAACCATTATGCGTTTATGCCATTTTTAAAGCAAAATGTGATGGAAGGGAGAATAAAAGTAATACCATATCCCTGGCACCATTTAGGCAAGGGGGGGGGTATAGATGTCCCTGGCACCAGTTTTAGGGAGCGCCTTGAAGCCGAACCATTATGCGTTTATGCCATTTTTAAAGCAAAATATGATGGAAGGGAGAATAAAAGTAATACCATATCCCTGGCACCATTTAGGCAAGGGGGGGGGTATAGATGTCCCTGGCACCAGTTTTAGGGAGCGCCTTGGAGCCAAACCATTATGGTATGCCATTTTTAAAGCAAAATGTGATGGAAGGGGAATAAAAAGTATAATACCATATCCTGTCTACATTTGCGGCAAGGGGGGGGGGGGTATAGATGTCCCTGGCACCAGTTTTAGGAAGCGCCTTGAAGCCGCACCATTATGCGTTTATGCCATTTTTAAAGCAAAATGTGATGGAAGGGAGAATAAAAGTAATACCATATCCCTGGCACCATTTAGGCTTGTTAAGCCACTGATTACGATTGGGATAAAATCATATTATTTTCCGTGCGCCACTTACTCACGCTACGCCACTGGCCATGGTGACAAAATGCTAATACGTTTATGTCATTTTTCAATGTTGAATACGATGAGGGGCGAAAAAATTCCATGTCCAGGGCGTCGTTTACACAAACTAAATGACTGATAACGATGGGGTGGCGAAAAATCATTTTATGATCCGGGCGCCACTCACCCTCGCTACGCCACTGTGTGAACAATACCTTAGCAATATCCGGTCACGTTTCTGAATACAATGTCCTGCTCAAAAACTGTTCGATATCGTCTGACCGGCAAACATGGGAAATTTGGACACAACTTTTGAGATTCACTGTACACTGAAGATGTAACATACTACTTCGAAGAAAGAGACTGTGCATGAATTAGTTTCAGGGAAATTAAATTCCACCAAAATACGTATGGAAAAATATAAAAATAAAATAATTTTGATATGTTTATAAAATAATAAAAGCTCTCATTCTTCACATAAATGTTATAAGATTCAGTTGGAATGTTTTCTTTTGTAAGCATAGCATTCCACAATTTGGAAAGAAGGCAACATTAAGAAGGAAAAATAATCTTCTATTAAAGACCCAAATCCTATTTTTAAGTTTCTTGCTAATCACATGAGGATTCTAGCGTCTTCTTAAATTATTTATTTGCACTAAAAATTACTTTTCCTTTTAATAATTGGAAAGATTCCCAGTCCATATATTTAATCATTTCTAAGACCCTAATCTTTTTATCTCAAAAGTTCCTGATTCCTGTGGGAATCGATAGTTTCTCGCTTTCAGCACCATAACTACATAATACGCCCTTTCAACAAAATACGTTTCCTCTTCCTAAAGCGACACCTACGCATAAATTTTCATCTCTCATTCTTTATCTGAATTAGCGAAGGTGAAGCATATGAATTAACAAAGATGCTTATAGGACACGCCATTATCATGAACTTTCTAACTCCCAGTCAAGATATTTAAGCAATTCTAAAGCCCCAATCTTTTAATCTCAAAAGTTCATGATCCCTGTGGGAATCGGTAGCTCCTCGCTTTCAGCAACATAAATACATAATACTTATTTTCAGAAAAATTTGTTTCTTCTTCCTAAAGCGACACCTAAACATAAATTTCCATCTCTCATTCTTTTCCTCATTTAGCGAAGGTGAAGCATATGAATTAACATAGATGCTCATAGGGCACGCCATTATCGTGAACTTTCTAATTTTAGAAAAAGTTAACTCCCCCTCGGCACTCCTCTACTCCGGAGGACAATGCCCTTGTTGACTCCTTTGGTTACATACTTTTGTATACTTTGTATCAACCTTAAACCCATTCATCATTCTGTGTCTAGTTGATACTGTTTCGTTGAAGCAACTGCCCATTTGTTTCGATCACGACGAGCCTCAGGATGATTCGGCTATTCTTTTTGAAGGGTCTTAACTGATCTGGTGTCAAATTCGAAACAATATTCTTCGACCAGAATTCGTATCCATTAATAGCAATCGTTTTACAACGATTGGTGCAGGGATGTTTATCTTTTACAAAGAAATCTATAAATAAATAAAATTGAGGGATTTTAGAAAGTGACAAGTAATCGTTTTAGAATGATACTTACAAATGGAGGCAGCTATGAATCATAGATGCATGATAAATGTCGAGAACTATATGTAAATTTTTATACTAGTAATTTATATCCGTTACGATGGAAGACCGAAATATGGCAAATGTCAACAATCACCGTCGGTGAATGTGTTTGGTGATTGTCGGCATTCGCCAAATGTCGGTCTTCTATAGTAACATATCTACATGATGGTCATAAATTATTGGACCCATTTCAAAAAATTAATTAACAAAAACTAATAATGTTATAAGTGCGGTTTTTTGAAATGAGAGAGCAAATAAATTTTTTTTAGATAGGTGGCATACCGTTACGGCGTTCTAAATTTGCTACAGCGAGAGATTTCCATGTCCAATGGCTACCGATCAGCAGAAGCCGAGGCGCGTTTTCTAGTTTCCATTTTTTTTTTTTTTTTTTTACTTTTTCTTGAATATCTCGATAATTATTCAGTTTAAGAATTTCAATTGATTTAATAAATTAAAGAGTGTACAATTCCCTACAAATGCATGCTTTTATTTTTCTTCTAGCTTTTAAAAGTGTCGCAGATAATGTCTCTCAAAAATGGGAGATGCCCAATAATTTACGACCACCTAGACCGTCGTAATGGCTCGTTACCTATATGAAAAAAACTTTTTAAAATTCCCTCTTATTTAAAAAAATCGTAGTTGTAATATTATTAGTTTTTTTATTAATTTTTGAAATGGGTCCCTGTATTATGTAGTAGAACTTCGCTAATTCAAATGTTTTTAATTTGAATTCATCTGTAATTAGAATTTTTCTCCGGTTTCGTGAATTTTCTACTAACATAATTAAAATATTTTTTACAATTCGAATTATTTTGGTTACTTCAAAGTCAAAGCTAGAAATTATAAAAATTGCTTTTATTTCTGAATTGATTTTTTCAGTTAAATATGTCCCTATTTTGTGACCTCAGTGATCTTAAGAGAATAATCTTTTAAGGGTCTTGATGCGCTCGAGAACTTTGCTGCTGTAAAAGATATTCAGTAATAAAATCTAAAAAATTTCTCACCATTTTAAAATAGCTTGCCACCTTGCTACTAGTTCCGTTGAATTCATGCTGATTACATAATATTCTTCTCATATATACTTTTCGGAGCTGGTTGGAGCTTGAGCATTTGCGTGCAAAGGAGAAAAATTACGGAGTGAATTTTTTTACGATTGATTACACATTTAAGAGAGAAAATATGTACCATTTTTTTTATTCATAAAACTGGCATGGAAATTATTGCGTTTATAATTTGTACTTGAGTTTCAGTTTAGTTTAGTTACATTAACGTCCCGTTTTGAAGCAACACGAGGGATATTTTGGGACGGAACTCATAATTTTTAAACGCGGTCAGATGACGAGGACGATGACTGAGCTGGCATCACAGTCTCCAAACTTCCGAGTCACACCAGCGGAAGGACGTTTGGCTCCTATGTATGATTTAACGTGAAGCAGGACCGCATACACGGCTGATATTCAGTGGAATGGGGGTTTCGAACCTGAAACCCTAAGGGATCGCAGCCGAGACCTAACCAATAGGCCACCGCTGCCTTAACGGGTACTTGAAATTCGTGAGCTTAATTAGGTTTCAGAACCACCGCACGACCACTGGTCTATATTAAGTTCATTTTTTGCCAAATTAAACGCTTAAATCGGAAATTTTGCATCGCTTCCTATGAAAAGTAAGATAAGTGTTGATTATGTTGGTTGAAGCGATTTCGTCATTATTATTAATATATATTAAATACATGTCTAACTAAACATGAATATTTTATGCCACATCGCAAAACAAGGCATCGTTGGAAAAAAGATTCATTAAGTGTATGGCTAAACGAACAGTTGGTCAAAGTTCTCATGAATAATCATAAATAAGCAACAAATCTTAGGAAATAATCAAAACCGAAAAATTTTAAGTTCAAGTATTTGTGTGGATAGTTACTGAATTTTACGAAATAGCTCATAAACTTTATTATTTCAGGAATCTAACCGTCTCGTTTTTTTAACAGAATTCATTTCTTTAATATGCACTCATTATTTTTAATAACAGTAAAAATTTTTCATGGTCTTATTTCTATCAGAATTAGACATTTACTTTTTCTTATCCAAGAATTCTAATCAGAAAGCTGTTAATTTTAAATCGGTTCGTATACAAAAACCAACGAACAAACCAATTATAGAAGGATAATAATCACTTTTCGTTATACGGAGGCAGGCGCTTTGTGATACATATTTAATGAAAAGTCCTTTGTTCTTTTTAAATCAAACTGATTGAAAGTAGTATTCGGTAAACTTCAACTGATTAATCGATCTCCCTTCTCCAAAAAATGGGTCACTCTCTATCTCCTCTGTCTGAAGCCCACTTCTAGGTCACTTGACCAAATGTGATGCAAGTGTGAAGGTCGTGCCCAAAGATTTCTTTTTCCTTTACTGTGTGATTACTGTTATTACCATTATCCTGCGGACGGCAGACAATCTGGAGCAGCCTTTACCTGCATCTGTCGATTAAGATTAACTTGGAGAAAGCATCAATTTTCAAATCGATATCAAGGCTAATTACATCAAGGATGTTGCGGTCGGAATTTTTATACAATGGTGGTGCGAATCGACATTCTCTAATTTATGTTACATGTTATTAAATTGTATGAGGTTAACTAATTGAAATTGCATCACATCATTTTGTTGCATGAAAAATAAAGTGGGTAGTTTTAATTTGAGATCTCTTAATGAAGTTTGGAAATCAAAGTTATGCTTTCGTAAGAGAATTTTTTCAATCTCACTTAGTTCATAGTTCCAAGTAATGATTAGAGTTTACAAATTAGTTTTCTTCTACATATATAACAATTAGAAGATACAAAAGTACAGAGTGGTTAAAACAAAAGTAGTACACTTTGGAGTTCTTTTGGTCATAAAATTGCCAAATCTTAGTGGAATGCATTTCAGAACATAAGGAAGTGAAACACGCCAAAATATTTCCAAGGAAAAGGAAACTTCTCGTAAAAACGACGGTGTTTTTTTCCCTCTCTCTCTCTTTCTTTTTAAACCATAAAACTCTTCACCATTATGCAATAATTGACTTAATCGGTGTTTTGGATATCTACTTCAAACCAATACCATTTACAATAAGTTATTAATGCCATCACGACTGAGGATGAATTGAAGACTAAAAGTGGCAAGCTATGTAATTGCTAAAAATGTTCAAACACCGATTTACACGTTACGGTATCAAATGAGCAATGCTTTATAATATGGTAAAGTGCCTGATAATTCTCTAAAAGTGCCTAATAATTCTCTAAATAGTTCAAAAGAGCGGGTAAAGATGTCGCTATTGTAAACAGTTTTTTGCGACCTCCCAACATTTTTGCTTCTGGTACTAACAACGTTTACTTCTTTTAGTTTTAAATTATTATTGCGAGGACAAATAAGTTCGATTAAATCTAGGAGCTTTTCACTCATCTTCAATCATTTTTGCAACTTTTTTCCTTCATTCGTTTCTTTCTGCTCTGATATTCATACCATCGAGATAAGGCGTTCTTATAGCCATCACTTTTTTTCTCTATGGTGCTTTGAGCAGGAATACTTTAGTTGTAATCACACAGCGTATGGAAATTGATTTCAGTTTAGTATAGTTATATTAACGTGTCATTTGGAGCAACACGAGGGATATTTTGTGACGTACATCGTTTTTTCGGATCGAGGACGTCATCTGAACCCCCTCTCCAAATTTTCACACCACACCAGCGGTAATACTTTTAACCCCCGACTTTAATGAGCAACAAATCCCATTTTTAGCGGATATTTAGTGGAATCGGGTTTCTAACACCAAAGTTCAAGCCGAAATCAGTCTACCGGGCCAAAGCGGCCCCATGGAAGCTGGAAAAATAAAAACAAATTTCCAAAAATGATTCGATCGGAAAGAAAAATCGTATAAACTCGTCAAATGATTAGGTAACAACTATCTTCATGTTTTAATGTGAATTTGAGCATACTAATTTAAATGAGTCAGCGCAGTAAGCCTATATTAGATGGATAATCGTTGAAGAAGATAAAAGTCAGATAAAATATCTGCTTTATTTTAAAACATACTTTTGTTACAGGAAAAGTGACGGCTGTGGAAAATACTAAAATGTAATAAATTTATAAAAAAATAGCAAGTATACCATTAGCTAAATAATAAACTTTTAAAAATAATTCTATATGTGAAAAACAAATTTAACCTAAATTTACAGTACTCAAATAAGATTTTTAAAAAATCTTCCGAAAGGAACAATGTTAAAACTTCATAAAAGTCTTCAGAGGAAAAAACATGTCACTCAACAAAATTAATTACTTTTTCACTAAACAAATACAAATTAAGTTTTAAAAAGACATTCATCAAAATAATTAACAAAAGAAAATTTCAAAAAAATTTCGAAAATAAAATAAATGAGGTAACTAATAAAAATAGCAGATTTTGAACGAATAAAAGAATATTTCTCTACTGCGAGAAAAATAAATTTGACATTAAAAAACAGCAAACGAATGTAAAATTCTGATCACTTTTACTAATTTTCATTTCATTTTTACAATGAAAATAAGGAATAACAAAGAGTGTAATTCAGCTTCCAAGTTTTTGCCTTGTTTTGCATGACAATAAGTGTTTTCCGCTTGATAGTCAGAGTTATCTTCATCATATTTTTAGCACGCTGAAAAGAAAAAGAAATAATTAGAGTCATCCATCATTGTCTAGGGTACGTTGCTTCACTTGAAGCCACCCATCTAAAATGTTCTCCAAGCAAAAGTAACATCAGCTGTTAAATGAAACTAAATCTTGAACTCGAATTAAACATACTGTAATTTAAAGTTAGAATAATTACTGGGCAGCATAGTTTCTTAAAATGCGAATCCTATTTGATTTGTACTTTTCTTATTTTGCCTAATGTTGCATTCACAACTGATTATAATTTGTTGCTTTTATATATGAAGTTATCCCCTTTTTTCTGGAAAGCGAGTTTATTTTCTTGCCATGTAATAAATCGCAAGACTTATAAGTTTAATTATAGTCATTGTAACTCTAAACTAATCTTAGGAAGAACCTTATTTTCAGCTGAAGAGTTTATTACATAGTACTGAGCGTATGTACAATGCTGAAACTGATGTAAAAGTTTTAATAAAAATTGCTTCTGAATAATAAGTATAAAACCTAAGACATTTCGATTCCAATTTTTGCTTTGCAATTAACGACTCATTAACTGAAATGAATGGCATTATTGCATTATGTGGGGTAAAGAAAATTAAATTGAAAAGTGCAGAAAATTTGTAGAGATAGCTTGCAAGTATGCGTCAGAGAAATTTACCAGAAATAATTAAAGAATTTTTTTAAATATATATACAGTTCCTTTAAATGATTCCAAGCTTACAAAATAAGAAAACATATTTTAGCTGTATTTTATAAACTATACCTGAGAACAAAATATATTGTTACGATTGTCCGATTATTCTTCTTGATATTAAAAGAATTGCTGTATTCAGTGTTCATCTAAGGTTAATCTGTTATATAATCTATTATATCACATATTATATCCAGTATTATCTAGAATATCAATGTCTATCTTAACTTCATTTTCCGATGAATCTGAAGAAAGATAGTTGGCCACGAGCCCAGAAGGTACAGACCCTTGCAGTTTCCAAAAGAGGACTATATTAACCACAAAAACGGATGAGCGGTTCACAACAAGAACACCTCCTATTTACAGGGGTAAACTTCTGAAAAATGCAATATTCTGGTGCTCTTTCTACAGTCCAAAGTAATAATTGCATGAATATGGGCTGATTAGTGTGTTGTGGGTTCCATGAATGAAGTAAACGGTTCATCTATCTAAAGTGCTATATTATGCATATAAGGATTATATTATTCAAGAAGCGATATGTACAGATGATGATATATACAATTTAATTACTTCTGGTTCGTAATATGATTGGGATGTCGCGTCGTTAGTCTCGTATATCGTCGTTTTATAACACATTCCATGTCTTGCTCCACGTCGTTGCTCGATGTCGCGTTCCGTCTCTTGTTCTATGCAGCTTAAAGCTCTGATGTTAATAGGGCTGTTATTAACATCTACTGGCAATCAGCTGGTGGCCCACAAGAATTTCGTTAAATAAAGCTATCATTTAACCTTGCTTTTCTTATGAATCTGAACAAAGCAATTAGTTTCCAGCCCAAAAGTTTCTGAGCCAGCTTGGAGTTCCTCAACCAGGCCGCTGTGGATTCTAATGCAAATTATTTCTCAGGCATTTGTCAGCGATTTTTATTATGCTACTAAAGAGATTTATCTCAACTTCCCTTTCCAATGAATCTGAACAAAAACGATTAGTTGCGATACATACCCTTGAATTTTTCCAAAAGGACTTCACTAACCATTAGTGTGGATCGAAAACTATAGGAAAGAATTTTTGGGGAGATTACTTTTGGCGCGGGGTGGGAAATTTGTGTCTTAAGTATATTAGTTTATATAATTGTTTGTATTGAAATCCATTAATATCTTCCAGTGCCCCAAAAATAGTTAAAAATGACATTTTTGGAAAATTTATATTCAAAAAACTATTTTCAAAATTCCCTTTAGCGCCAGGTAAGAAAGTTTTGTTTTGGGAATATTAGTTTACATTTTTTTTATTATTCAAATTTGTTCATATCTTCTCATTTGGTGGCCAAGGGCCCCAAAAATAGTTAAAAATTGACATTTTTACGATTTTGACTCATTCAAACAACAAGGGAGGGAGGAATGAAAAAAACGCTTTTGCCAAAGTTTCCCCTGTAACAATGTGCTTTTGTTTAGGACAAGTCGAGATTGTGGCGTAGTTTATCTTTGTCTTCGAAATAAAGTAAAATTGTGTTATATTGTAAAATATAAAAATTAATTAAATAAATTTTTTTAATAAACCACGTTTTTAAAGCGGACTAAAAAGTATAAAATAATTTCTTCTAGCCCCATACAGATCTATAACCCCATACAGATTTAAAACGAAAAACGTGGGGCGCATGCAATAGATAATTGATGCATAAATAGTTTATTTAAGTAACTAATAGTTTTATTGCAATGGAAATGATATGAACTGTTGTGTGAGTTTTCTCAACGACAGCTACTCCCTACATTCCTTACTATTAAATATTGCATACGCCTGACGTTTTTCGTTTTAAATCTGTATGGGGTTATAAATCTGTATGGGGCTAGAAGAAATTAATTTCTAATTTTCAGTCCGTTTTAAAAACGTGGTATATTAATTTTTTTTTAAATTTAAATAATTATTTTTTGCTTTTCAGTCTTGTGTGTGTGAAATTTTGCAATCGAGTTTATACATCTTGATGAAATTATGACAGAGACATGTGGCAAATTTCATGTTTATTTCAGTTTCTCTTCGTCTGATCATAAATAGAAAATTGCTATACCTACCCACCAATAATATATCAATCTGTTTAATTGTTATTTCCTGAAAATTTAAGTTACGTGACACAGAGACTTTCATGAAAACAACTAGCAACCGAGCAGCATTTTACTTCCCGACCCCTCTGGAATTTTACGGCAAACAAATGATTGTCCCTCTGGTCTGTGGATATCCTTCCCTCCGAACTCCAATCCACTCTTCGATGTTCCCCACTCCTCGCTGCGGAATTTCTTGGAATCCACTTCTACAAACTCAAGATTCCCCCTCCCCCTAAACTGCATTAGTCACGAGTGAGGCCTGGACGGCGCCATCTATCGAAGCTCTGGGTTGGTACAGCACAAAATATTAAATAAAAAATTAACAGACAAACAGACAGACAAAAAAGCGAGTTAATATTGAATTGTCATCTAGTTCTGAACTATGTTTAATGTCTGAAGTCTCTAGTTCATCGGGAACTTAGTTTAAAATCGATTGCAAAATTTGTACCGAACAGACAGATAGACAGGCAGACAAGAAAGCGAGTTAATACAAACGTGGTAATAAAAAGAAGAAAAGGTAGTTGTGGGTCCCTGAATAATATTATATAAACAAAAATAATTCTATTCATTTAATAATAAAGAATAAATAAATTTTCATTCCCTCCTATTCGTTTCCCCCTGTAAAATCGTTTATTTAACGCATTTTTTATTTTTTATTCAAAATTTGCATAAAAATCGTTTCTTTGCAAATACTTAAGTGTCTTCGGGCACAGGAAAAAATTAAACAATATTGTAAATATTTTGCATGTATGCTAGTACACTTAAAAGACAACTTTTGCACCCTACGCCGATTTTTCTATCCACACTTCGAATTTTCGATCCACCCTAGTAACCATACAAAGTTCATCAGAACACTTCCGATTTCTCGGGGTAAATTTCCGAAAAATGCTATATTCCGGGTTTCTCGCTGCAGTCCAAAATATCTGTAATATTGCATACATTTAGTTAAATAAAGCTTTTCCATCTTGTGTTTTTTATGAATGTGAACAAAAGCAGTTATTTTACAACCCAAAACTTTTTGAATTAGCCTGAAATTCTTCATCCTGTTCGCTTTGGTCATTTATTGCAAATTATTTCTCAGGTGTTTGACAGTGATTATTTTATTGTGTTAATGCAGCGATCATTCTAAATAATTATTAATCATTTGATGAGCCATTCTTATCTGATTATGATATTACAGCAATATTGTTGTTCTGAAGTCAAAAGACATTCCGGATTAGATATATAGTCCGTGAATTAGATAGTCCGGATATTTGACTGTTTGCGCCGGCTTGAAAAAATGTTCTGGATTTGTCCTGATTTTGAATAAAATGTTCCGAATCCTCCCCATTTTTATTTATATATAAATAGCTCTCATGAAAAAAAAATTAAAAACCAGTTGTTTGATTTTTTTAAACACTTTCTGAAGGATTCTTCTCCACTTTTACTATAAAAAAATGGTCACATTGATATAAACAATCTGGAAGAATTATTGTTTGTCTTATCGTGTTTTTGCAAGTTTTACTATTACTATTTTACTATTTTCACTATTTTGAAAGATTTCTTGGACGTTTTCCAGCCCTGCAGTCTGTATCACACTACCCACCTTGCTCACTTACAAGTGTCCCAGGTTGCAAACTCCAGTTCTGAAACGTCCCGGATTCAGTTAGAAATTATTGCCATTACTTTTCCTCATTTAACTTGGAATTCCTTGCCATATGTGTTGATCGATGTCTTGAGGTATTTGGAACATGTTATTTATTTAAATACCATTCTGCTACTGTTTCAGGGAAAGGTTAAGCGGTACAATGAATTCACACAGTCTCCTTAAAACACTATTCACGAAAAACCGTAAACAGCCTCATACAATGAAGGTCAAATCTGCTTCCTTCTGTAAAAGCAAATGCAGTGAAATAGCTTAATAGCATCTTTGGTCCAGTTACGCCATCTCTTTTTTACAGTCATTTTTTTCCCTACATACATACTTTAGTTCACTATGCGAGATGTATACTTAAATATTCACCTTGGGGTAAAGTAGACAAACAAAAGAAGAATCTAGTTTGTCATCCAACCTCTGACCCAAACACGAGTGCCAAAGGTCACAAGAAACTTTAAAAAGCTTTTGGATTGGAAGTACAGTTCTTTTCTTCACCAAGCTTGAACAAATCCTTCTTGAGAAGTTCATTCAAGTTTTTTAATTACAAAATTTCCATTTTCGACAAACATTGTCTTAGAGGTTTGAAAGGGAATTCCATGAGTTACGACATTGACAGTGATTAAATGCGAATGAAGCGATTCGTATTGCAGTGATGCCACCTCAAGTATCCGAATTTCTAAAAGATTATGCAGCTGTTTAAATTAAATGAATTACAAAATGATTTTCATTTTCATTTTGCTTGTCAGAAAAATAAGAATTCAATTACAAGCCTAGACAGGCCAATTTCAATTGCTCGTCAAACTGCCTATTTCGATTTAAAAAGAATTACGTCTGTGTATGGATAACTGAATATGATTTGAATTTCGACAGTTATTCAGTTTTCGAATTCCGCACAAAGCATCAAATTAAGAAAATAATGTTCTTACCTGTTGAATAATTTGATTTAAATAAGAATTGTTCAAGACCTGCTTATAAGTCTTAACCAGTAATAAAGCTACCCGTAAAGTAACTTTCCTAATTGAACCGTGGGCAAATTTTTATCATCATAAAATTTATTTAATTTCTAAATGAATTAAAACATTTTTCTGTGTTAAACATACAAAGTGACAAAGAGTGAACTAAATATGATTGCGTGAAAACGAGAGTACCAAAAAGAAATTAATTTCTTATAAACCAAAGCAGAAGGAATAATAAAGAAAAGAAAATTAACAAAAACATTAGAGAGATTAAAGTATTAACTTATTAAGAAAATAATCTCGCTGACACTCGATGTTTATGCAAACATTTACACGCGTTTGTCATCATGATCTTAATGAAAGTTTGGAAAGTTAGAAAATGAGACAGTTAAAATTCGTTGAAAATAACATGCTTGATTGATTAGCAGGAAAAAATCAATTTTGATGCGAAAAGTCAAATTTCAAGCATTCTTTAAGCATGGAAATGTTTCCATTTGTTTATATGATTATTTCTGTTTCAAAAAGAAATTCGGCTAAAACGGACAGAAATTGGCCATCAATGTTGGCCATCAATGTTGTTCAAACATTTTATTGTCTAATCTTTTTAGAACAATTTGTTTTAATTTTGATCGTGTCAGGAATATAGTGGTTGAAGCGTTCATGTCTAGGTATTTTTTTCCAGCTTGGGAATGGAGGTTTTTTACGAAGTGTTCTCACAGAAAAAAAATCGTGAAGAATAAACAATTCAAGAAGAATTTTGCATGAATTATTCTTAAAGATTGCAGCGAAGCGTAACGTTACATCAAAAAGTCTGTTTATTTCCTCGTACAAATCAAGTACAAAGATTAATTTAATTATATTAATGTCCCGTTTTGAAGCAACACGAGGGCTATTTTCGGACGGACCTCGTCATTTTGAACCGCGGTCAGATGACGATTCCTGAGCTGGTGCTCCCTCTCCAAGCTTCTTCACCACAGCAGCGGGAGGACGTGATTTAGCGTGCAGCAGGCGCAATGCATGGGGGATCTTCAGTGGAATCGGGTTGCGAAACAGGAACCTTCCGGCTCGGAGGTCGGCACCTTACCACTAGGCCATGCTATCTTCAGCAAGGTACAAAGAGACGGCGCTATAATCGTCAAAAATTTAGACTTCGAGATTTTGATTAATATTCAAGTTTTAGAATGATCTATGTCCAAAAAAAACATTTTCGGAATTATGTCTGCCTTTCTTTATGTCTGTTTGTTTACGAATGCGATAATTCAGAAACGGAAAGAACTAGACGACTGAAGCTTAGAACGTAATCTTTACACCACTACTTTAAATCTGTATCAAATTTGGACGAAATCCGTCAGTTAGAAGTCTATCTTTTTGCCCGTCCATGTTGTGCATGTGATCATGATTATTCTGAAATCTAATTAGCTAGCTGGATGAAACTCAGCATTTATAATTTATTAATAAGGAGCATTTTATAATGAAATGTTTTGTTCTGTATGGAAAATTGTACCATCTCCATCACAGAGTTGATTTTATATCGGTTCTGTCAGTTCCTATGAATGTGAACGTGATAACTCAAAAATGCTACAAGCTAGATAAATGAAATTTGGTATTCTGTTTTGACACCAAGATTGTAAATCTGTGTCAAATTTTGGACCCAAACTGTCAAAGGGAAGAATTCCAAAATGCATACCCGATTCTCTTCCCTATTCGACGAAGCTTAACACAAACGAGCTACATTGTGGAAGTATACGAGAAAGTCAAGGGAGAAACTCACGCCGCAGTGAAATATACGTAAAGCTGGCCAAAAAGGATTTTTAAAAGCTTATTGGTAAAACAGTAAAACTTAATTATATTGATAGTCTAATATATTACGCTACTTTTTGGGTTCTTTTCGACATGTTAACGGCATGCAACTTGTCATGGCACTTCGGTAAATTTCGGAATTGTTTTCAAAGCTGCAAGTGTTTCTATATACGTATCAAAGTTTTCTATATTTTATTTTTGTTCGATGTCATCTAGTGGCTTGTTTTCCATACGGAACTTAGTCAAAAAGGTACGTGCGAACTTTTTATTCCCTATTAGGAAACAAACAGTTTTTTTTAAACTCGTTTTTTAAATGCAAACGATTTTTTTATGCGTTATAATAGAATCATTGGAGGAAAAAGTGTGGGATTCCAAGGAATTCTGGCATCATAAATAACTTTAAATAAAACTTATAATAGTAGCTCTCTATTTAAAACAAATTTCTGCGCTACTTTTAATTTTTTTTGTTGTTTTATTGCATTAGTAACTATACAAATTTTTCTATGTATGTTCTTCTAAGGAAAACTTCGGTTGCATCACGATCAATTATTCGAAGAGAATTGTTTCATTTTATAAAAATAATTCTTCTAAGAACAAAACTGTCCAGAGAAACATTTTCTTTCTAAATTTTGCGTGGTTTTATACGCTTATAGCGAACTAGACTCCGAAAAAAGAAAATTATCGAAGCTAATTTCTGATTACCAATCAAGTTGAAAAAACTGGCTTTTTTAAACATGCGTCCTTAAAATGTGGCATTAAAAGCTTTTGTAGACAGAAATAAACGAATTATAGGAGGGGAAACTGAAGAATAGAGACAGCAAGAGCAAGAAAACAGATACAGAAAGAGTTTAAGGCATGCCGCACAAATGAAATGGAGAATAAAGGGACACACTGAAATGTCGAAAATCTTGCTATTTGAGAGTCAAAAATAGATACAATTTTGGAAGATAAGGCTTACCACTACTGATTCATTGCAAATTTTTTTTTAAAAAACTCAATACAATATGTGAAATATTGCTCTTAAAGAAAGTTCCACTTAGTTCCCTAATTTTGAAGTCATAATAAAAGCTAAAAAAAAAAAGTTCGGAAAATATTTCCGTAACTGAAGCTTCAACTCAAGCGGCTTTACAAGACTTGCTTAATCAAACTGTAAAGCGTCTGATAAAATCTCTATAAGAGGATTTTTTTATCCTTCGAGGACGATATTAATAATATTTTTAATTAGTAAGTGAGATTTTGTCAGTTCCTCGAAACAATTTGAATTCTTGTTCCAGTAAATTAATATTTTTCGGAATCGAGACGAACAACAGCATACTGTATTGTGGATTATCCACGACCGTCTTCTCGATATTGTATGCCAGTGCGACTCCAGTTCGTTCAGGAATTGACACAAATTAAAAAACAAGAAACTGTATATGTCACAAACAAGAAAACTGATTTGAATCCGACAGACATGAAAACTGGTGACAAAATTATTAATTAGTAATAACAGCAAACCATATTACTAATGCTCAACGAACCAAAGATGTAATTTGTGTCCAACCACAAGCAAACAGTTTAAACATAGGTTAAAGTCTTGTTTAAAGCAGTCATTGAAAACCATCTACAGTTAGGACTGTCCACGCTAGATTGCCGGATTAGATTCTTCTAGTGCTTATTATATGTTCCATATAGACTTGCGTTATGAAATGAGAAATGCAGGGGAGCGAGAATAAAAAAATATTGAAATATTTAAAAAAAGAATCCAAGGTAAATTTAAATAACAAATAGGTCTCCTGGTTAATAAACTGAACCATGAATGAAGGCAATACTGCATGCGCGCGGAAGTCAGCTGATGCTATTTTATTCATTTTTCTTCCGATTATAGTGTAATAACTGTTTAATTCTCCATGAATCTATTTATTAATTGAGAATTTCTTAATATTTACGTCTACCCATCATATCCTTAAGTTCTTAATACAAATAATTATATAATTTTAAAATTTAACAATTTTGAACAACTTTCTCATATATTTCACCACTGCATTTCACAATTATATGGCGCCACGGTGGCCTAGTGGTAAGGTCTCGGTTTCGAGACGGAGGGTTCCAGGTTCGTAACCTGATTTCACTAAAGAAACACCGTTTATGTGAGCATGGAGAAAGTTTGGAGAGGGGAGTGCCAGCTCAGGTGGCGTCCCACTCATCCGACCGCAGTTCAAGATTACGAATTCCGTCCCAAAATAGTTCTCGTGTTTCTTCAAAACCGGGCGTTAATATAATTACGTTAAAATAAACTCTTACAATTATCAGTCAAATCTTACTTCATTATTTTGAGAAAATCACAGTGTTTTCATAATTATGTTATCTTTCTTGATTATATACGATTCTGAAAGAAAAGTTTTGTCTGGCAAGCGAAAAAATTATATCGAGAGTTAAAGTATGAAATAATATGCAAATCCTTAAACATTATTTTGGCTTAAGGAAAATTAAAAGACGTTTAGGAAAAGCATACTGTTTACTATTCTAACCTTTCATTGAAACCTTGCAAACCAAAACTTTCCTTGACAAGACTCTATATAAACTAACTTTTGATTATTTTTGCCTTTCTTATGGAAATCAGATTTTTATAATAAACTTCGCATTTAATAAGAAATAGAACCATTTAATGAGTTGAAAACAAATCTTCGAAATTATTGCATGAAACTGCTAACCTAAATAAATAAAACGAACTTGACAGAAATAAGAAACCAAAGATTATTCAAATTATGAACATAGTCTCCTACTGTAGTGTGTGTTTGTTTA
This sequence comes from Araneus ventricosus, assembly GCA_013235015.1. Lineage (NCBI taxonomy): Eukaryota > Metazoa > Arthropoda > Arachnida > Araneae > Araneidae > Araneus > Araneus ventricosus. The sequence goes on from BGPR01001105.1 coordinate 92,673, forward strand.
TGTTTTTCAAGAAATAATCGTTTGTTATGCAATGAATAGCATTTCAGAAATATGAGCAAGAAAAAGATTTCAGAATTCACATGAATTTGGTGGAAATTGGGTTTATAGCATAAGGAAATAAAAAAAATGCGGAATTGAATTAAAACTATTCCTTTATGCTGCTGTAGATCTTTATTTTATAAAAAATAGCACATTTCCTGATGAAACACATTGTTTTTTAATTGAAGGCTTTAACATTCACAATAGCATCCAGTGAATCGTAAAATATTTACATAATGCTCGATCTCATTTTGTGTGGCATACTTAGGAAGATCAAGATATAGGTTTGGAAGTAGATTTTTAAGCAAATAATCAAGATGTATTGCATAGCTTGAAGATGTTGGAGAAAGTGAAAGAAATGTTAAAACTTATTTGACTTTTCAACTTCATTTAAAAAGGTAATGGACGTTGAAAGCATAATGAAATTGATCCCAATTCTAATTTTTTCAATACTGTATCTTATTAACATTTTCTTCACTTATGGAACACTGATTAGAGGCTGTTCGACAAAATCGAAAAAATATATTAATAAATAACTGAAATTAAATTAAATTCAGAAACTCAGAAAAAGCAGGATGAGATAATGAAGCATATATAATATATTTTAGTATTTGTTTTAATATTTTTAGAGGAATATTACTTTAGAAGCTAAATCCAGTTAATATTTTTTAATATAAGCTATTCTTTGATAACTGAAAAAAGAGTGACAACCTGGAACATTCCCTTCAAATTTGCGACATATTTTTAATCAGTGACAAAGAGTTGAAAATCATGACTAAAACGGCTAGTCGGGGATTGATTTATTTTACTCAAACATTTTTTGCACACGGTGAAGTAGTTGTCGCTTGAATGTATTTCAGCATCTACACAAACTGAAGGTATTCACCGAAGAAGTTTTAAAGTGCTCCATGCGCAGCAAATTTTTAATAAGAAAATCTCAACTTTTTAATACCCTTTACATGTTTGGATAAATAAATTGTTTATGAATGATTGTTGTTTATAGCTATTTCAAAAGTTTGGCTGTAGCATTTCCTAACTGCAATAATGTGTAAAATAACTGTTAAACCTTCAGAGAAAAAAATTATTGCTTTATTTTACTTTAAAAAGTGAAATGGTTGCAAAGTCTCGGTTTCGAGAAGGGAGTTTTGCATCTCAGGAACCCAATTCCGCACATATCCACTATTTATACAATCCTGATGCCCCTAAAGTCCGTTGGGAACCGAAAGTCTTCCCTCTAGAGTGATATAGAATTTTAGAGAATGAGTGCAGCCTGAAGTGACGTTAAGTGTTGTGACCCGACATTAATTTTTGAGTTATATTCTTCACATGCTCACAGAGTCGCTGCTGATGCATTTGGTACAAGTCTCGCTGCAGCATATCTCTCACGAGAAAAACAAAGTGCAATCTGGTGGTCACTTAAACTAGAGATGATGCGAAGCAAAATTAGGGCGTTGAGACGTAGATATCAAAGAACTAGGGATGATGAAGAACGAAATAGAAGGAAAATTGTTGCCAAAAAACAACATGCAAAATACAAAAGAATGATTTCAGAAGCGGAGGAAGAATGCGTCAAAGAATTTCTCTTAAGGATTACACAAAAAAAACTCCTTCGGTAAAATAAAAAATGTAATCAAAGATAAAAAATCAGAGATCAAAATAGATCAAATTGTGAAAGAAGATGGTTAATTAACTAAAGACTATAAAGTAGAGACTTCATCCTTAGAAAACACTTTCCACTCATTGATGATCACCATGAATTAACAGAAGAAGAACTAACGGATATAGAAGAATATAAATTTACTAAGCAGGGAAAAGAAAATAGTATAAAAGGAATGAAACGTGGAGGTGCTCCAGGATATGATGGATGGACGATTGAACTGGTGGAAGAGTGTTATTTTACAGATAGTGAATGGTTTACTCAGATGCTAAATACATGTTTCATAAATGGGTGTTTCCCGGAAAATTGGAAGACAGCAGAAGTTATTTTGATTCCCAAGGAGGGGAAAGACTTGAAGGATTACAAGTCATATAGACCCATTTGTCTTCTCCCCGTTTGGGGAAAGATTCTAGACAAATTAATTGCGAATAGATTGACTTACTTCCTGGAAGAAAATCAAATTTTGAATAATAACCAATATGGCTTTAGAAAATATAATAGCACGATTAACGCATTACAGGGATGACTGAGTTTATAGGCGAATCAAAAGCTCTAAATAAAGTAACATGCATGGTATCGCTTGATATAGAAAATGCTTTCAATTCTGTGAGATGGAGTAATATTAAACAATTACTTGAAAAATACAAAGTGCCAAGATACCTCGGTAGATTACTTAATGATTTTTTAAAAGATAGATAGGTCTTGCTGACAGATGGTACAAGATGGATATATAACCAAGGAGTCCCGCAAGGGTCCTGTTTGGGACCAATCATGTGGTTATTGATTGCAAACGAATTATTAAATGATTTTGAATTTGATGAAAATCATAGAATACAGGCTTTTGCAGATGGCATAATAATTTTAATGAGGGCTACAGCATCTTATCATTTCGTAAACAATAGTCAAGATATAATGAAAAAACTGGAAAACTGTGCTGCAAAATTCAGATTAAAATTTAGTAAAAGAAAGACAAAATACATAATGTTCAAATATAAGAAGGACATAACACATTTTCCAGGGATAAAGATGTACGGGGAAAGAATAAGTTACTCCAAAACCATAAAATATCTTGGAATATTGTTTGACCCTAACCTGTCATTTATACCTCACCTAAATGAGGTACAAGAGAAAGTATTTAAGCTAAACGAAAAATTGAGAAGAATTACAATGGCAACGTGGGGCCTGAAACCTCAGGTAGTAAAAGAAATCTATAAAACTGTTGTTGAGAAATTAATACAATATGGTAGCGAAATTTGGTACAAATACATTGTAAAAATAAATAACAAACTTATTCAGATTCAGAGACAGACACTTTTGGGAATAACAAAAACATACAGAACTGTATCAAGTGAGGCAATTCAGGTCTTGAGTGGATGTCTGCCTTTGGACCTAAAGATTAGAATTGAAAATGACATGGCTAGGCAAATAAGAAGGAACAAATTAAATAAAATAATTGATGACAAGATAAGTTTTGAATACGAAAAAAGAATTCAACCATGGAAAACTCTGAAGATCGATTGGAATTACTACATGGAAGAAATGAAGGGCCTGATGATTTTTACTGATGGTTCCAAAATGGACGGAAGAGTTGGTTGCGCATTTGTAGTATTTTATAATAAAACAGAACTAGACTATAGAAAATTTAGACTAAATGATTCGAGCACAGTATTTATGGCTGAAGTGATTGCAATTCAACAGGCAGTTCAGTATGTCAAAGCAAAAGACCTAGGAAAAGTAATTATAATCAGTGACTCCAGGTCAGCACTTATGGCATTAAGTGCTGTGGAAGAAGCCAGAGATATGATCAATAATGTAAAAGAAGATATAAAAGAATACAAGGGAAAAATAACCTTGACTTGGATTAGAGCACACATGGGGAATTTTGGGAATGAACGTGCAGATCAATTAGCCAAGGAGGCAATATTGATTTCAGATGAAACAATTAGTTTTGTTCCCTCTAGAAACCAGATAAGAAATGAAGGAAATAAAATTATAAAGGACCTGTGGCAAAATCGTTGGAATGATTCAAAAAATGCGCGATGGACCAAAAACCTAATAGATAAAGTTAACGTTGATAGACTATATGGCGATTTCTACATAAATCAAATTTTGACGGCACATGGAGTTTTTAGAGAATATCAGGCTAGATTCTTCGAAAAAACGTCGTTATGTTTATGCGGCCAAGAAACGGGATCTGTTCTTCACGTAATTAAAGAGTGGGAAATTTGGACAGAAAAAACTGGCCCAGTGGATGGCAATTAATGAGTTTAAAAGACTTGATAAATAATGCCGATATTCGTATCTCATTGCGAGGACTTCTTCACGAACTGATAATTAAATAATTAGACTTATTGTCGTCGTTCAGTGAAACTGATGTTTCCCGTCACTAAAAAAAAGAAGAAGAAGAAGAGAAAAATATTATAAAATAAGATGTATCACCTTTTTCCTGCACGGCCTAGGCCAGGGCGGGGTAATCTAATCTGTATCTCTCATGTGGTTTCGAAATGAAAGGTCAATCTTTCTAAGCCTGAATCATATTTTAATGTGAATGGAAAATTTCGAAGCCTTAAAACATTTTGATAAATTTTATACATTTTTTTATGCCAAAAATCAAAAATTGCTAACCGTTATAGCAGAATTTTTGTAAATACAACAAGCGCCAGCGCCCCACCCTCACTTGCTTTTTTTCCCTATACTTCCATAATATGGCGTGTTTTGTGTTAGTTTTGCGGTGAAGTGAAGAGAAACGAGTATGCGTTTTGAATTTCCTCTCTTTGACCGACTGACTGAAAAATTTAAGTAGATCTACAATTTGAGAGCAAAGACGACAGACCCAATTACATTTGTTTGTAACATTACGGTTTTGTGTCATCTTCAAACGAATAGATAGAACCACATACAGTCAACCCTTCTATAGATTTGGTTCAAAAGTTTACGGATATGCAGTTGTGGTGATAAAGCCATAAGTCGAATTTCAACTATTTAGCTCGTTGCATTTTTCAGTTGTCGTGTCCGCATGCTCATGATGGAGTAAGTTCTTTTTAACAGATTAGATCCAAAATTTAATATTAAGTCTACATTTTGATGTTAGATCCTCACGTCCAATTTTATTCCTTTAGCTTGTCTCGTTTTTTGAATTACATTGTTCACAGCCTGACAGCCAAATAAATTCCAAAAACGGCTTTTTCGAACTCAAGGAAGACTTTAACGTAGAAATTCATTCAAATCTCGCGGTCGAATTTGCAACACTTTCTCTTTGTATAACGGTTAATGTGATTAATCGGTTATTATGAATAAAAACCAGTTAAAGGGATGGATCGATTTATCACATTGACAGGTTATTACGAATAGTTAACGGCTTAAAGTAATGAATGATTTATCACATTGGCCAATTATTATTCATAATAACTGATTAATCACATTAACCGTAACATTCAAGGGCCGACAGACAGTCAACCCTTAGACGGATCTGGTCCAAACTTTTATACGAACCTACATTCATGATGATAAAACTGTGTACCAAATTTTATCCATCTAGCTATTCAAGGTTTTGAGTTATAGTGTTCACATGAACGTGGACAGACAGACGGACTTCCCGTATACGGATTTTGTCTAAAATTTGATAGAAACCTACAAAGTGTGTGTAAAGATCACATACCAAATTTCATCCTCGTATCTCTAATGTTTTCGAATTATCGTGTTCACAGACAGACAGATATAATTCTAAAATTGTGTTTTTCGGATTCGGGGAGGTCTAAAACGCGGAGATTCGTCAAATTCTCGAGTTCGAATTTTTTGACGATTACAATACTTTCTCTTTGTATACTTCGTATACGAGAAAGCAAAAAAGAGAAGAGTAGAGAACAAAATGAGTTTATTACCAGAAGTTATGTTCAAACATGGTTACTTTTGGACATAATCGCCTTGAAGATTCAGAAATTTGTCATATGGATGAACTAGGTTTTCGATCCCTTGCTGCCAGTGATATGAAACAGACCTTAACGTTGCTTTGAATCTCTTCATTTTTCTGGAAACTTTGGCCTCCTAACCAGTTCTTCAATTCAGGGAAGAGATGAAAATCACTGGTCGCAAAGTCGGGGGCTATACACCGGGTGATCAGACACGTCCCATTTAAATTGCTCAAGAAGCTTCTGGGTTACAATTGTACTGTGAGGGCGGGCGTTGTCGTGAATGAGGGCAACTCCAGAAGTCGGAATGGCTGTTCGCCGTCGTTGTAAAATCTGACAATAAACAATTGCATTGAAAGTTTTCCACAAACCAACCTTCTGCTTGAAAAAAGCGAATAACACTATACAACTCGAACTTGCCGGGAGCATCAGTTCTACCAGCATTGTTTACGTGTCGACAGATCAGTTCAAACTGGCAAGTTGGCAGTAGTTGAGATTATGGTTAGAGACATGCGTAGTCGCTCACCGCGCCTCCCCACCTCCTACCACTTGTCTGCCTGTTATAGGGGCTCAATCGGAGGTTGAAAAAAAGGCCTTCGTACTTCGTATAGGAGAAAGTAAAAATGATGTAGCATAATTGTTGATAAATATCATTGCAACAGTTTAAAATCTGAAAAAAGTTTAACTAACAAGTGAACAGTATCCTTAACTTGTACAATGCTAACCTACAAACTGGCATTAAAGATTCTGAATTTGAAAGAAAGTAGCACATAAAGTATTTCGTAATCCCGCTCACCGAAAGAGATCGACAGTAAATATCTCGATAAACGACTTTTCATTTCAACCTTCTTCCTTCTTTTCCCGGCATCTAAATTTAGCAGCAAAACAGCACAGTACGTACGCTATCTGATCATTAAGTTAAAGGCATGGTTCATTCGATTCTCTATTTCTTTTTTCATTTTAGGTTTTAGCATCTGCTCGGATAATGATGGTAAAAGGTATAATAATGATAATCTTACCATCACGACGCTAACATGAAAACTTTTTCTGGTTCAATACAAAGGTTTTATCTCATAAATTTATCTCTTTACAAAGCATTTTGAATTTTTTTAAAAGGATTAGGAGTGGTTCATGTAAATTTCCCATAAACCGATGCCAAAAGAAGTTGTTAAAAGTGAAATCGTTTGCTTCAGTATTATGCAAAGCGTATAGCATATTCTCAAGCATTTATTGTTATTGATTGTCAATAACAATGATTGTCAACAGTCATCTCTTAAGTAAACATGTTTCAGAGGAATGATAAACGAGTGAATAAATTGTCGATCATGTTTTAATGCTAAAATTCTGAATCCTAACATTTTTCCATTGATAAATTTCTGCACATAAGTAATTTTGAATAAAAATGACTGCATGATTTTCGACGGGTAATTATCAGAACTTAAGCGAATTTAGCTCTTTAAAATGCATTTTAAGATCGCATCAAAGATAACTTAACATTTTTATTAACAAAGTAATAATCTTAACGGTCTGAATTTTCGTCAAGTATGAAAGAAAGATATATAAAACTTATAATGCATCAATGTAAAAAAAAAGAAATTCGACATTTTCTCGATTTTCTGCCAGTAACTTTTCTATAATTGGTCGATCTGGATTATCAAAGCATTTTTAAAATTAATTATCATGATTAATAATGGTAAGAAGTTTTAAAAAAGAAGAAATATTTTCTTCATAGAAATTAGAGCCAAGATGAAAGTGAAGATGTGAAACATTGATCATAGAAAAAAATTTCAAATGATGAGAAGGAAAATAAGCAATTTTAGCATAATTTTACATCTCTGAGGTATTTGTTTTCTCAAAAAATATAACACAGTTTATACATAAAAGAACGAGGTTTGTTTTGTTTAAATTACCGTTTCTTTAGGTTCTGAATTTGAAATAAATTTTATTTAGCGTTGTCTGTAATTAATAAAGAAAACTTGATTCACTGAAGCATGTCTAACGAGAACATAAAATCCTAAATGACGAAGAACATGCATACCACTGAATACCAAGTAAAACAAATAATACCAAGAAACAAACTTTAACAGTATGCATAAACTCTTCAGTGAAGCATATAGCATTCAATATTAAATCTTTTTTTTAACATATGCACTCAAATCTAGGAATTCATAACATTTACAGAACAAGTTTGTGCACATTTTAATTGAATGTAACACAATATTGATTAATTAGTTTTCTTCATTAATTGATTTTGGTTTCTACCGACTCAAAAGTTTGCTGTATTAATGGTCTATTTTGCATCTGCGACTAATTAATAAACCGAAGAATAAGTAGACCTATGATTTGTTTTTTAAAACTACAGTTATAATTTTTACACATCATTTGGTTTGAAAATCAAATCAAAATTGCTGATTTGTGAAAAATTTAATGAAAATGATTCATTATATATTTATCATTATTCATTAATGAATCAGAAAATAAGTAGAATTACAAAGAAAATCAAATTGAAATCATAGGTGAATAAGAAAAAAGGAAAGAGGGAACTTCATTACATTTTAAATGTTCTCTTCATTAATAATTAAAAATACATACTTGGATTAGACCCGTTTGCTTTGTTACCTGTGCGAAATATGTGTCTTTTAATGAGTTGTAAGATTTTTTGTGTATTTGTGTGCTTTTATATGATTTTTGAATGTTTTATTCTTTTTTTCATTTTTCCCCACCTTGTACAGCTTTTACTCCATTTCTAGTTATTATGCATCTTTTTAGTGTGGATGTGACCAGTTATTTTGCATTTATACCATTCTTTTAAATTTGAATACGTTTTTGTATCTATTCCCCTTGTTTTATTCACTTCATTGCTTAATACTATTCATGTGTTCGTATGGATGTGACCAATTTTTGTACATTTGTTTCTTATTCTTCCCCCCCCCCTTTTCTGTTTGGAATTTGCATTTGTATAATTTAATTTGAAACTTCCTTCAACCCTTCTTTGAGTATTTTACTTACTTCTGTAAGCCTTGTGTTGTACTTGCTAGTGCACAAGGAGTTTTTCCTCAAGAGAATACAAAAAAAAAAAAAAATCGAGAAAGTATTGTACGATTAATTCACAATGGCGATTAATTTGAAGTCAATTAATACGCCGCCGTCATTTACGATTAATTAATAAATGTAACAGCGGATACAATAAAACTAACTACGTCTTACCCTTGCTGTAACGTTACACTCTTTTTCTCCTACAATGGATTCCAAGAATAAATCGATGCGACGGACTTGATATGTTTTATTTGAGGATGCATTGCAATGTTTAATCGAGGGGCTAGCGGGCAGGGGAAGTGCCGTATGTTCTGGGACTGAGTGTTGCGGGCATCGCGAGGTAAAATTATTTCACTTTTTAAAGACAAAAGTGTTGACTGGTTTCTGGGGGGGGGAGGAAATAAAATATTATACTGTGGATGTTGTTTATACTTTATTACCTCTGATGACTTGATGCCCATTTCTTTGATTATTTATTAATGAGTAGTTTATTTTTTTAATAGGAAAAGTCAATGTTAACGTAATTCATTACCTATTCATTGTAATTTGTTTTTCTTATTTACGTAGAGTAACTATCATTAATCATTTTCTCAAGAAGCTTATTTTACAATATTACAAAAGGAAAGGCTTCCGTTTTCTAACGACTGCAAGACTCGCCCTTCGTTCGCTACCATTCGTCAATTTGTTGGGCTGAGTCCCGAAATCGAGTTTTTCCCTTCACCCTTTATCATTAGATAGATGCTCTGCTCTTGACCAGAATATTATGAAGTAAAGAACAAAAGACAAAGACCTTCAGTGTATTAAAAACTATATTAAAATTATATTATTTCTTCAGCATACAAAAAATATAATTTTATAACTTAGCGAGAAATAGTAGACATTTCAAAATCGCATAAAAATATCCAAGCATATTTACTAGTAAGGGACCCTCATCGGGGGACCACGAATAAGTGGATGAGAAGGCTTCATATAAGTAAGCAGGTTCTTGCTTCCCTGGTGGACATGGTAATGGTGTGGGTTGAGTTACCCCTCGTCGATGATGATATGTACCTCTTCGGAAGGGGTCGGGCCGGGGCCGGTGACGGCGGTTAGGATTCTGTTGATAGAATCCGAGCTGTTGCAGCTATCGATCTTCCGATTACCCCGGATATTTCGGCAGGGCGGGGAGGAGCTAGACGTGTGTTTACTAATAAGGGAATTCTCACTTAAGGGGCACTTCAGAGATTGGGATGAGAACCTGCCGTACAAATGAGCAGAGTCTCTCTTCCCGGTGGCATACAATAATGTTGTGGGGTGGCTACCTCCTACCAATGAAGGGTGGTACTTCTGTCTGAGGGGCAGTCGCATGTGCCGCCCGTGATGAGGGCTATAATGCGGGGGCCACGGTGCCCGATTAATTGACATAGCGGCAGGGTCATTAAGATTTTCAACACGCCTCGGTTGGGTGGGAGTAGCTCTTTGTGTTATGTGGTTACTAATAAGGGGATATATATATAGAAACTACGCATGACATTACATATTCACGGATCGCATCGGATGTTCTTTGACTTTTATACATATCTGAGTAATAAATATGTGGCGAAAATTTAATTTAACTGTATAAAAAAGTATCTAACCGAATAGGATAGGTATCGAAATAATCCACTTTATTCATCGTTTGTTTTTGGATTTTGGATCCTCAAACGCGTCCTCAGATGTGTAGAAAATAAATGAAAATGAATTAAAATGCGATTTCGAAGAAAAATATTAGATAATCTTGCAATGAAAAATTATTTCACTAATATGCTGGCTCAGTATCATCAACTGACTGCAGATCGAAGTTACGAGTCCGTTATCAAACATTCATCTTTTATCTTCAAGATGGGATGCAAATTAAAATACAATTTCCATAATTCTGATATTCATATTTAGATAAAATATTTCTTGTATATAGCCGAATATATTCTTGAAGATTTAGTTGCATATTTTGTGTTAAGTACGCATGAGTGGAAACAGAAATAAAAAAAATTCTGAGCAAAATGAAATGGATTTGAAGGGCATTATTTAAAAAAAATAAGTCGCGATTTTCCGATTCTGAAATAAACAGTGTTTCATTTCAAAAGAAATCAGAAGCTAAAATAAAAGAAATCTAATATAAACAGTTAAAAGAAAATATTAAAATATTATTGCAACGTTTCTTTTGACAATAGATGGATTTTCCTAGTTTTTGGTATTGAAGCTCTTATAGGATTTCAATAAGCACAAAATTAATTTAGAGATTTTCATTTAAATATCAAAATATACATTAGCAAAAACCTATTCAAATGGTGGCCATTATATCATTTAAAAACATTAAATATATTCATATCAAGGAAAGCCAAAACAGTTCAAGGAATAAATGAAGTCTTCTTGAGATTGTGGCCAAATAATTTCCCGAATGCGACAGAAAATTTTTTAATATGTCCATAACGTTTACAAAACACACACACACAAAGAAAATGCGTCAATATTTCACGAGGATGTTTTTAATGGGCCTATAACATTTACATTGAAATAAACAGATATAGTTTTTAGTATTAACAATGAAATGTCTACGAGGCAAATCAGCATTGCATAGTAAAAGAATGAATTATGATGAAGATTACTTCATTTATCGTATTTTCATTGATAAAAATTTCAAAAGAATATATATGAGTAATCATCAAATTTTGCATGTTTGTAATTTTATCTTTTGCTTGTTATCTCTATAAATAACAGCAGGAAAGGTAGTAGACCCTTCTAAAAGACCTTACTAATTACGACATTTTTGCATGCTGGGTATTGCAAAGTGGGAGCCGTAGTACTACTGTTTCCCAGAAAACGTTTTAGAATTTAGTTTATTTTATCACTTTAATCGGGCTTAAAAGTGGATTAATAAAATTACAAACTTGTACTATTCAAATAAAATGTCCCGATCCAATTGCTTAATTTGTATGCATTAAGGTAAAACAAAAGCTACGGAAATTATCACACATCAAAATAAATTTCATTCCACACTAAATTACACTACATATTTCAAAGTTCTCTCGATAAATGAACATAGTTCCCCCCCATCAACCTCTTTTTAAGAAGTCTTTTCATATGTCTGTTATTCTATAATTCTTACCGAAGTCGCTATTCGTGGGTTAAGAAGGTGTGTTCGCAACAGCTTGGCGGGGAACTTTCTATAAATTCCACTCCCCATGAGGCATTTGACCTATATTAATTTTTTGGAGCAAAACATAGTATCGAAACCATTTTCCCTTCGCTACCGTAAGGCGGCTTTACACGGAAGTGAAAACGGAACTACCTGGACAGAAAGTGCAACAAAGTTTGAAAGTTAATTGACTGGGTTCTCCTCGAATGACATACAATGGCTACTTAACCCGGAGGCCCAGTTTAAACTTCGGTTTCCCACGTAAAAAGCGAAAGTACACGCCACACCTCACTTAAGTCCACACGCCCTAGAAAATACCTCCAGGGTGCGATATTAAGGTCCAGACGGCAAACAAAAATCTGCTCCAAATTGTCAAACCACACACAATTGTGAAATGAGAATTAACATTACCTAGTAATTTGAAACCGAATTTATTGAAAGGGCGAAATTTTAACCTTTTCCATCGAGAATTTGCAATGCGGTTTCCTGTTAAAAATGCAGAGCATTGTTTACGTGTAAGAAATGGTATCGCATTTGATTACGGAATGTCGATTGTTCGGAAGTGAGGTTAACTTCCTGATTTCAATCTGCGTCGAGAATCAGTTGGATTTTAATAGGGTATCAGTATGAATTTATATTGTAGTGCATTTGAAGCGAACTGTGAATGTGTGCGCAGTTTAATGAATGGAAATAATGAGATTCTTAATTTATTAGTGTATAAGTAAAAAGAAAGAAACGTTTAATTAAGCGTTTAATTTGTATTTTTTTTTCCTTGGAATGGTGTTTTGCATTTTCTTATCATAAATATAAATTTATAATCTCAAATTTGAGATTTGATGGAGCGTTTCAGATAACAATCTGTATTTATAGCAGATCTTGTTATAATTTTATTGGCAGTGGAAAGTTTTATAAAATAGGTGAATTCGTCTAGTTTATTATATTTGCTTGGCTATGCCAAAATAAACAAAGATCAACAAATGAAATCATTCAAATAGGATTAGATAAAAGGATTAAATGAAAGTAGCTATATAGTAGTTAGGAATCAACTATCGTTTAATTGATTATGGATTCATTACTGAAAACTGTTATGAAGCGTGTGTTGTTTGTCGTCTAATAACGAAACAACTGCAATCTCTTTCACACAGGATGCTTATAATGACGTAATAAATAACTTTGACAAAATGCAGCATAAAAATTTTTTTGTAATGTTTTGCAAAAACTGTACAAAATCTTGTTTCTGTTCTTTGGTTTAGTTTCAAAAACTGTAATATCTCTCAATTTTTTCTTATTACGGAACTGCGTCCAATTAGGAAAGAATGGTAATAAACCATTCTTAAAATTAAATGAATAATGATAGTTCAGAAACTCTAAATAAGAAAACAACAAGAGATATTATGGTGCAGGATTTCTAAAAATTTCTTTCACTCTTGACCACTTTTCAGTCATGACAAATGTTTACGACCCCATTTATATTATTTATATTATATATTTGTTATAATTTTGCCGTAGCAACTCCAAAGTTGGAAAATAAATAAGAAAATCATCCACAAATTAATGATAATTAAAAGAAAATTCATTTAAAAATAGTTAGTTAGGAAAATTATCTGGAATATTTTGCAAGTCAAGATGATTTTCTAAATTAATTTTACAAATGTTAAAAAATGTCGCGCATAAACCTTTAAAAGAAGCTCTAACAAAAAAAAAATCGAAAGTATATTCAAAAAATACTTCTTATTTCATAATGCTTTACTTATTAATCACTAAGCTAAGTCTATTTTATCTTACGAACATACAAAAAATATTGAAAATCATTCAGAGTTTATTTGTAACACACATCTAATGTTACTTTCATCATAATGTTCCGTCCTTAACCATTGTCGAGGACAAGGTGTGACGGTGTGCTATTTTCTGGCCCTGACCACGCCTCTCCTTAGACAGACAAATTCTGATGTCTGTTCTTGAAAATGCGAAGGTCGGCTCACTGAAATGGAATCCAAGGAGGTGCACGTTATGAAACGTTGAACGGTGAGTTGGGTCAACAATGCAACTGCCAAACAATATTATTGAATTGAGTTTGAATAAGAACCATAAGTAATAAACCATGAAAAAATGTTACTGTAAATTTCAAATGTGTTTTACAGGTGTCAGATTTTAAAAGTGTTTTCAAAGGTGTTTCTCAATGATTCTTTTCTGTTTCGGTAAACTAATTTTTTTAAATGCAGTTTTCCATTCAAAGAGCTAAGCTTTTTAATAATAAGCTCATCGCGAGATGAGGGAGACGAATTCCCCGAAGATCCACTAAATGTGGGGGCCTGTTGCACAGTATTGGGTCAAATGTCTACCAGCTGGTGTGGAAGTTTGTGAAGCGTTATGCCAGATCAGGTGTCATTCTTCGTCTGCTGGCCAAGGTTTAAAATTATAAAGTTTGTCCAAAAATATCTCTTGTCTATCTTCGAAATTGGATGCTAAGCTAAACTAAACATTAGCTTACAAAAAGTCTCTAGAGACATTTTGTAAGCTAATGTTAAAATTATGCAGAGACAGATTATAGGCAAGGCACACTAGTCATCATTCAATGGCGGAAGAATTGAAGTCTTTTTATAAAATATCATTAACTTTTTTTCGGATATGTCAACGCTATAAAACTTATATTCTCAATGAATCATATATGCCTATGATGTTTGCACATGTGCGGCGTGGAAATATACAGACATTTATCCATTCCCATTTGAGGTAATCGACCTTGTATTTGGCTAAAAAATATACACACCTAACATACTGGCAAAGATTGGAGAATTTATTTTCAAACAGAAAATTATCCTCTTGTTATATAATTTGTACTCATAAAATACTCAATTTGTATTCAAAATCATTAAAGAGTTATAGTTAGGGTTGCCATAATTGTCAAGTATTCATACGGGACTTTTAAGTGCTAAATAAATAAGACATGAAACACGTGGGTAGGTAATGATTTATTTTACTCGGATAAAACATCAATAACGTTTAAGCAACTAATAAAATGAAAACGTAGAATAATAAAAAAAATAAGATGCGAGGCTGATCGTTTTTTAGCCCAGTCATATTTTAAAGCTGATTCTACTTTCTAAATTATATCATTTTCCTCTTTCACATAATTATAAAATTGGGCGCGAGTCATTTTAATATTATAATGACAAATCAAAATTGCTTCAATTGTCTCCAGTGACAACCTGTTTCTTTCGTCCGACCATTGAATTGACATTAGGAAAAATATTCTCTCCACATTTGCATTGTGGGCTGTAATGTCAAATGCATATTCGCATAGCTTTATTAGACATGACTTCTGATCAATATACTTTGTACCTTCAAAATACTTCAGCCATTTTTCTTCCATACTCAATTTCATAGTTGCTTCTCAGTTTTTCTTGGTATTATTTTTCTCTAAATAATTTTTTAGATATACAAACTGATTCAATAAAATCCCAGTGTTGCCACTATCGACGTTTCTTACTTGTAAAAATACATTAGTTCGTTCTATTTCTTCCCATTTAGGGAGAAAACAGTACAAAGACGGGGAAAATAGAAATACGAGACTGAGAAGTGAAATGCGGTGACAGTCCCTTATATACGGCACGTATGGCAACCCTAGTTATAGTTCAATAGAGAGTCAGAAATACTACTTGTGACCTTATTTCAGAATATCTTAATATAAATAAATGTCATTGTATGTCTGTATGTATGTATGTTCCACATCTCCTCCTAAATCACTGCACCGTTTTCAACCAATTGTATACTTATCATATAAGACAAGGAAAACATACCTGTCAACTTTTTAAAACGCAAAAAATATTTAAACAGTCAGTTAATTAGAAATGAGACGAAACCGTTTTTCCATTGTAAGTTTGGAGAAAATTATCTCCCAAAAAATATTTTATACCATCTTAAAGTTCAAAATTTTACCTTTTCAATGATACCAATTTTATATGTGTGACATATTTCCTTCAATTTTTATTAATTTTTAAAAATTAAATCAATAGTTGATTGCATACAGACGATTTTGAAATAAAGCAAATTTAATGATCCTCCGTTGCTAGACAACGGTTACTTTACCATAATTTTCTGATGTTTCTGTTTATTTTTTTTCAAATATCGTCTGGCAATGTTTTCATTGGTTTTAAAAGAATTTTAAAACTTATTTAATTAGATTAAAAAATAGCTGCAGTTAATATCGCCTGTCATCTTTACCTGCGTTTTCTACGAAATAATAAATAAGTAATATTTTAATTGAAAATATAGAACTTTGAGTATTACGAGACTAATTTCATTTCCATACAATTTTTTTCTCTCATTTTAATAAATTTTTCAAAATTAATTTTACTCACAATTTCTAACATAAGTTTTGTTAGTGTTGATGAACAAAAATGCAAATGGACTCTTGTCAAAAAACATTAATAAAATTCTGAAAAACACTAAAAGGAAAGTTTAAAAGCAGTCAATTCACAAATTATGCCAGGAGCAACTTTTCATTTGGTTTATTTTCATGTTTTTTATTAATCAAAAAGTAATTGATTGTCCCAAAAAAGTACATTAAAACCTTTCTTATACTTCAGTATTTGCGAAAAAAATTGAAGTACTTATATAACAAATATTACGGAGAAAATTACTTTTCTGCGTTTTTTAAAAATCGTTTCCTTTAATTGATGTTCTCATTTTAATTTAAAAACGTTTCACACGATGAAAGGATTTTGTGTCTTAAAATATTTTATAAAAAAGTATTTTAATCCTGAGCAACTCCGGGTATATCAGCTAGTCTCAAAGTAAAATATAAAGCTAAATAAATGTATGTTTCATATGAAAATATTCGAAGTTATTATATAGAATATTTTAGTTTGACATCCATCACATTTCTGATAGCGTCATTTTAGTAAGAATTTGCAGACATGGTTCTGTGATATTCAATTATATAAGTTTTCCAGCAATCGTTTCATTATACAGTGAAACCTCCTTAAAACAGCTATACTTAGTATGCCATGCTCGTTAGAACGTTCTATTGCCATGGTGTCGATTAAATCCTATTCATCTCAATGTTAAATAAATCTTTATAATGTAACAGGTTTTCGAATGTATGGTGTATACTCTAAACTTCAAGCACGTCGACCATTTCAATGCGATTTCTGTATTCTTTTTTTGTCTGCACAAAAGAGTTAGCCTATGGAGCAGGTTCTTATAATCAGTCATACTACAAAATGATTGAAAAGGTTTGAAAGCATGCACTGATTTTGAGGATTATGTGAATTCAATAACATTTGAATTGTGCACAATTCAAGATTTGGTTGAGAATATTTGCCTGATGAAATGCCAGTAGAAATGACGACGAAAATGAAGTAATCATTCCACCATCTTTTTTGAAATGCATTAAAAAGTATCGAAACCTTAAATAATTTCTTCGTATGTCATCATAACACTGAGGAAAAATTATTTAAAGATATAAATTTAGATCAAGTAATTTAGTTATGATTCAAAATCTAACAGTGCGAGAGAAAAAAAACTAATAGAATTTTTTTTTAAAACAAAATTAAAATTTCAGCATTTCCTCGAAAGAGTCCATATAAAGAAAAGAATACCAAGAACGACTATCGAATTAAAAGTAGTAATTTTAATTTATAACAAATTGATCTAGAATATCGGAATATACCCAACAACGATCATTTTATTTTTATACATTCTATTATAAAAAAATTATGGAAGAAGAAATATATGTATATGTTCAATCGACAAAGATTAAAACATAGAAAATTCTGAAATTATATTTTAATTTAGTTTATTTAAGCATAATCCTTAATTACCTGTATGTAATTAATGGGATAATAATTCCTTAATTTCATAATATTTTAACTTTGTAATATTTTAAAACTAGTTAATATTGTTTGACATTTTAACGTCGTTCAGCTGTGGCCTTTTGAACGACATACTAAAGAGTTTTGCTGTATATGTTTTTTTTTTTCATTCAACTTTGTAATTCTATACAGAAACTGATGGTTGTTAAATTGACTTTACATTACATGCTGTTTTTAAAGTTTCTGACTGTAGTGATGAAAAAGAGTGCATAAAATGAAACATTTGACCTAAAACTTTATTGTCGAAGAGCTCTTCTCTGGATAAAAATTTAAAAACACATTCAGTGCAACAGTAATCATTGAAACACAACTATGTTTGAGATAATTTGGGCTTAATTGAAATGTTAAACAATCCAGGATAATAATTTGCTATTCAAAAACACAGCTGTGGAGAAAGTTCCGATTTGCATCTGGAGAAGTGAAGGTGACCAAGTCTGGAATTACGAACTGTTAAAAACGTCTGTCAGCATGAGTAATAATATAAACTACACTTATTTTACTATCAATCTGGGGCAAAAATATTTATTGCCAAATCGTGACTGAAAATGTGGCAGACATTTTAACTACCTGTGAATATGAGCTAAGCACGACTGTTCTTCGCATTTGCCATCAGGGATCCCGTTTAAACATGCGAAACAAATAATAGTTAAATGTAGCTTTCTGATAAGGAATGGCATCCGCCACTGTCCTGATAAAATGATATTGGTCATTGATGCAGTAGAAACTCGTTTGTTAGTCAGTTTTCAAACAGATAATTTCGACACTGTCTCAGTGAGCAAATTTGAAAAAAGTATGCTACCAGTGGCTACCGAAGGTAATTAATTATTGTAAACGTGTAAGCCATGTGGTTTCCTCGGCATCTGACAATGATTGAATAGTACGAGGCCTATCACTAATCACTCAAAACGGGACATCAATATACAAATCATCCAAAAAATAATCGCATTCAATGAGTCTAGGACTTAGTTCTAAGGAATTGTGGTGACTTGTAGATAAGGTCACGTCTTTTCAACCTGAGGATTTCAGGTTTGAAACCCGATTCCACTAAAGATTAAGCATTTATTATTTGGGCCTGGTTTACGTAAATTTCTTACGTCGAGGATTAAACATCCTCCCGCTGGTGCAACGTGGAAATTAGAGGAGGGGAGGGTTGCTCCGGTGTTGCATTCGACATCTGACCGAGGTTCAAAATTGCTAGGTGTCCCAAACTAGCCCTTAGATGGACACTTAAGCCTTAAATTATGGGCTTTAGCATAAAATATTTAGCGTAGTTCTCAAAAAAAATTTAAGTAAGCGAAATGCTTAGCCTTTTTCAAATGGGAAGTATTACAAATACTCTCTATAAGCAGAATTTTCTGCTCACTGTATTCACAATGTACCATTAAATTATTAGAATTCAACAAATTCAACGAATTCAAACAAATTAAATGATTAGAATTCAACAAATTCAACGAATTCAAACAAATTAAATGATTAGAATTCGAACAAGGAAGTACCAATACCCTCTATAAGCAGAATTTTCTGCTCACTGTATACACAATGTACAATTAAATGATTAAAATTTCATTCCCTCCCACATTAGAGCTAATCTGTGTCATCTAATCAAACTAGTAGTAAATCTACCCACATGTGCGATGAGTAGATTGCTTGCTAATGAGGAAGCATTAGATTTTTAAACCACGTGTGGTCAAAAGTGGCCAAAGATTTTATCTCCTAAATTCTTGGAGAGAGGAGAAAGTAATCTCCTTTTTCTTCGTTCAAGTTTGCATTTTAGGAGGATATTTGAGATTTCACCAAATCTGATGTCCAAAAGTTAAGTATGCTTAAAGGAGAAGAATGTAAAACATTTCAGTAGTTAAAATTCATGATTAAAATATTTAAAAAATGCAGTGACAAAAGAGAACATTGACTTACTGATACTATAATTTGCAGGACTGCCGAACGTCCGTGATCCGTTGTGTCATTTTTGATATTTTATTGACTTGCGAATGAAGGCGGCAGAGATATATGAAAAGGACTTTATAAAATTGATGTTTTAAGATTCCATGCTTCAATATTAAGAATACTGTTTAAAGGCATTGTGTTTTAGAATTAACGCTTGCTTTAAAAATATGAAAGCTTTTTTGAAATTTCCCCTTGAATGCCTTACTGGTATTACTTCCTAAAAATCAATAAAAATAGTTGTTAAATTCCAAGGAAGGCTTTTGAAATATTTAAATGAAAGATGGTAAATAAGGATATATTTAATTATAAATTTCAATACATCTTCGAAAAGATTCAGAAGTTAATGATACGCATTAAAATTAACAAATCTAGAGTATGCAAAATATGTTCTTACTTGTTTAATACAAATTACTAAACAATATGAAAAAGCATTACTGTTACTGCAAATATCACTATAAATTTACTCTGAAATAAAAGAAAGTTTGCAAAAAAGATAGGGTTTCTTTCTTAAAATTAATGAAGAGTTAGAAGGAATAATCTGAACCTTTTCAACATAAAAAATGCAATTATTTTTTCTTTCGAGTATCATATTAATAGATTAGTGTAGTTACGTTTGTAACTCTTTGTACACTGAGTCATATAATCATGATCGTAGACGGAGTAGTACATAGATGCAATGTTTGAAATTATTAGAAGATGCTGTAGTTTCTTTTGGAAACGAAAATAAGCTTGATCAGATTCTGGAGGCGAAATATGCAGAAAATTAACGAAAACTTTTAATCAAATCAAGATTTAAAACATAAAAATAATTATGTAATTTGAAGATGAGATATGGAGATAAGGATAAGCTAGCATTTGTATTTCGATTTGTAAAACAAGCAATCTAATGCGGTTGCGATGTTATCATTTACAAAATAACACTTCCTTAATTTGTTGTATTAAAAAAGAAAAAGAAACAATCCCACTTGTTTTCCACTTTTGAATAATACAAAAGAAGATGGAAATAAGATTCTGCATTAATCATCATAAAAATAAACTTATAAGCAAACTATTTCTTTCCATAATAAAATAAAAACCTCATAAAATTGAACCAAAACATCTATTATAAAAGAAATAAACAATTAATAAAGCAGAAAATTCATCTATCAGGAAACTAATTTATGATTTACTCTTATTGGTTGTGCTCTGAGGAAAAAGCTAGTGGCATGTTTGAAACTTAGAGCAGTGAAAAAGTTATACAAAAGGATGATAAAGTAATTGTAGTTTATGCTTGTGAGAAACCCGCTTTATATGATAAAAAAAATATCCAACTTACAGGATTGAAACTTTATTTCCAAACAGTTTAATTCAAAATAAACTTTTATTTTTGATCTGTATGCCTAAAAGTTCATTTTATATAAGCATTTGTTGAATAAACCATAACTAATGGCAAATAAATGTTTAAAAAAAATGTAAAAATAATTAATGGAGAATCATTCTTAAGGTAAAACGAGGAACTAAATGCCTGAAGTAATATGTCTTTTGAATTAAAATAAATTATACATTTAATGTCGTTTAAACAATATTAATTTTAAAATATTTAGTGATTGAAATTATTTAAAAAAATTTTCGCTTGCTCCACTTAATCATTCAACAAACGTGAATAAAATGTATATTCTTTCATGAAGGATAAAAGTACATTTTAAATCATAACCAGTGAAAGTAGAAAAAATGACACAATCTTTCATTTTTTTATCATAAAAAACCTTTACAAATATTTATAAATTTAATAAGTTGATAAAATAATTAATACAATGATTCTGAATAGTATATTGGTTAGTATTATGATTTTAGAATTTGCTGCATTTAGTTCTAATGTATCAATAAATTTCTTCACAAAACTGGAACAACGCGAAATGACATTACATTTAATAATAAAAATGGCATGTATCTCTGTCAAATATTGGATATCCAAATCAAAATTTTTGTTTAAAATTAAAATAAGAGTTGAAAGCAATTATCGCTTTCCTAAGTGATATTTTTTATATGTGTTCTGTATTTAGCCAATTTTTAAAAAATTAGAACTGTGGAATACACGATAAATTTTATTAGTAAGACCAGACGAACGTAGCCACGTACCGAAATCTCCATCTTTTCTTGGTAAGTAATATTGTCTCTATTTCAATAAACTCCATGCAAAATATAAAAATAATTTTCACTGATGCTTTACAGAAATTATTTTTCCCTGTAACTATCCCACAAAACATAAAGAAAAAGTTGCAAGTAGCCGAAAAATAACCAAATAAATCTAACCTCGCGTCAAAACATGTTTTAAATTGTTCTCTAAATCGTTTGGTCATTTTCCTTCCAACAGTTTTCAGACAGAGGGAAAAAAGAAGAGTTAACAAAGAATGGCAACAAAAAAAAAGTGAAAATAAGAAGGCAACGAACATGTAGCATTTACATAGAAATAGGACGATAAGCGGCTCGTGGTATTTTTCTATGTTTTTGTTCACCATTTACATATTCTTTCCATTCTATTTTAGCCTCATTACTTTTTAGAAAGGAAATGGCAACCAGACGGATGAGTAATATTAAAAAAAGAACGATTATGGTGCGTCTAACCTCAACCTAGATATCCAAATCTTTTATTCTTAGAGGAACCAAAGCATTTCAGGGGCAATATGGAATCCCTCAATATGGACTTTAAGCAGTTAAATTTTTATCTAACAATGTGTTAGAAAAATGGCACATATACGTAAAATTACTTCAATGTGCTTCTGTAATAATGATTATAGCTATTTCAAAACTTTTGCCGAGTGTGTTCGTCATAAACTGGTAATGATGGCCTTAAGACTTCGCTCTTATGCACTGTGAAAAGTGTGAATTGTTAGGTGCTGCATCATTACCTGGTCTTCCGTTGGCCTTGGTCTTGAGTCGCTTTCCATTTTAGAGCACGATTTCCACTAGTAGAGGCTTTGGTCATTTTAGATTCATTGGATGATCGAACATTAAATGTGTTCTTTTTAAACCTTCAAAATGCACGCTGAGTAAAATCGGCCAATCTGTGATGGGTAGTTTTAGGATAAAATTTCAAAAACATCTCATTACAGTTTTGTTAAATTAATCTTCAAAGCATCTGTTGTAGTATTTGAGTTTTGTTTGATGCACGCTAGAGCACAGAAAGAAACAAGGATTAAAATTTGAAACGCATTAAATGCTCCACGGAAGTTTAATTTTGGTATCCACTTCGAATTTTAAAGGAAGAAAAAGAGCTTGATGTCGCAGGACAACAAAAAGAAACAGTCGTTTATCTCCATTTATTTATAATTTACTTCAGCTTATGGGTACCTTTGGTAAAAGAAGTTAAGAAATGCAAGAAAAAATCTGTGTTCAGCATGTTAGATTAATAGTCGTAGGTAACAGACTCGATAAATTAATGTTCTCATCCACCGTATAATATTATTTGTGCTTTATACGTGTTTGACATCGGCAGAGTTTTGTTAAATTAAATATGTGTGGATAAAATTTGGCTTACTTGACTGTTTTTAAACAGTTATGAGATTGTATGGCACTGCCGATAAAGCTAAGCAGAGGTACACTATTTCTTTTCCCCAGTAAACAAATTCAAGATATCTTTTTAACAAATTAGCTATTTCTTTTATTAGGTATTCAGAAAACATCTTGAATGATACCTTATATAATTAAGAATACATTTCTTCATAATATTTAACAATAATTATTTTTATGTATTTCTTTGAGCAAAAAATCAAGCTAAATATCTCGAAATAATATTCGTAAATTCCAAATCATGCCTCTATGCAAAGCTTAATAAACGTATGTGACACAAATAAATATACAAAACGTTTGAATAAACTAATTTCGCCGATCCACATGAAAAGAATGGGTTTATCGGTGAATGGAACTTCTTACGCTTTTATATATAATCAAATGCATAATGGTAGAATCTCTCTCTCTCTGTCTGTCTCTCTTTCTTTCTTTCACTTCCTTTCCCCAAATGAAACAAACCATTTAAAAATTATATAAATATTTATTTATAATAATGATAATAAGTACAAATATATAAAAACTCATTATTTATTATAAGTAAAACAGATAAAAGAACATAAGGCATACAAGCAGTTATTGAAAAAGATTTGTTTACATTTTTATTAAGCTGTATATGGAAACAAAATAATCTAATCTAATCATCATATTCTATCATGGAAACAATTGGTTTGTGATAACTGAAATATGATACAAATGTCTGCGATTCTATTTTATTAATACATCTGGAAAACACTGCATTAATGGTTGTGTGAAACTTTGTCGCAGACACTTCCGGATTACTGTTCATAGTTAAATTAAATTCATCAAAAGAAATTTTAAAAGTTGCTCTGGTTTTCTATCCGTAAATTTAACATTAAAATCACCAGCCAAAATAAGTGGCATTTCATGATAATTGTGGCCAACCCATCGAGCACCTACCTCATTATACTCTGCCGATGCTCTCTTCATGAACAAAATCAAACGAATGAAGTCTATTCTCTAATAGAGCGCATGCGCCATTCTGTATCAGCACGTTTATACACACAGCCTACGAGAGTATAGATATACGTGGCCGCACCGATGAGCCTGTGCTGGTATGACGTCCTTCCGTCTCGTGACGGTCGGTTTTTCTATGCTGACTCCCCATCCCGAAGCCTGCATTAAGAAGCTTCGCTTCAAAAATCTTTTTCAATATCATACATAATCTATCACATGTATTGCAGGAAGAAATAAGAAATGATAATAAAGCTCAAAATAAGACGATGTGCATTTAGATTTTAGATGACATACACACTTATATTCGTCATTTTACTGTGAAGCCACCGAACTGACTTCATTTTCTTATGATATTTTTTATATAAATCGGTAGAGAAGCTTTCAAATTTTCACTTCAGCTCTGTTTTAAGTACTCACATTTTCTGCAAGAACGTTTCAAACCTAATTTACTAATATGATCATGTCCACTGTAATATATCAAAAAGACGATTGCACAAGGAGACAGAGTCTCATCTTTTAGCAGGAAGATAATAATTTGGAGTCCAAATTCTACCTAGGAGAGGAACGAGCAATAGTCTATGAAAACTGAATTTGTGGGAGATCAGATGTCTTGACGTCGACGTCGTATTCTGCAGCATAAATTGTTAACCTTCTATCATCTATGTCATCAAACCACAGTCCAAACTTACGATGTTGAATAGAGAATTTAAATTTAATTTATTCTTCTCTAATTTAACTCTTATATAATTGAGTTGATATTAGTATGAAACAAGGGATCAGATAACTAAAGAAAGATTTCAATGACAGTAGCAGCAACAAGAATCCTAACGAAAACCCAGATGAGAAAAGAATGACCTCGCTATCTGCAGTATACAGTCAGCTTCTTCATGAGCTCCAGAAGGTTTAAATCCGATAAATTTTGCTTCAAGCTAACAGCCCCGTGATAACAGAGCCTTGACCTCAACTGCGCTCCCGAGGCATTGTACCAGAAGAAAAATCGCTTCATTAACTCAGTATCTTTAAAATCAAAAGTCCTCAGAATATGACTGTAGTGGTGATAAATGATAGTAAAAAAGATAGGTTGTTTGTTCGTATTATAAATATTTAGGTCCTTCCTTAATGTGTGTATATACTATCAAAGTGTAAAAAGGAACATTGGTTTTTAAACAGAGAAGGAAAGTCAGTTTCCAGATCTGAAAATTCGTATAAAAATTAGTTAGAATTTTTTTAAATGATAGGCCATCAGTTTCCATGATTAATGGTAATAAAATCAATTCATGTAAACTTTACAGACACATGATAGCATAACTGTGCATGTCATCTAAGCATGCATCTGTATCATTCAGTGCGAATTAGTGTTTGTCATTAACATCATACACATCGTTTCCCTTTCACACAACATTTTTTGGGTCGAAAAATATGTTATTGCTCTTCTTATGGCTGTTATAATGCGAAAAAGAAAACTAAATGTCGTGCGAAAAGTTTCCATTTACCAATCCTGAGTTATTAAAATCCTGAATTGCAAAAATTCAAAAGGAAGTGTTTAGGCCTACATAAGAGTAGGGCCGTATTATTTGGACTTGATTCTAATAATGCTAACCCACACATTAGTATACATGTTTATTAACTAGTATAAGATAAAACACTTAATCTAATAAATAATTTTTTAAAAGTTAACGAAATATATTATAAATTTTTTTTTCTCAAAAACATTTATATAATTTAGATTGCACACACTTTAATAATGCTGATGAAGACAAGTGATTCCATGTAAACAGAAAACGATAAAAAATATTACACGAAATTTAAGAACTAATAAAAAATAAATTAAGCTTCATTAAATTTCTAACGAATGAGCTAGAACTGTATTTCCAAAGAAAATATAAAATTTTAAAAATGAGCATTCAGCTGATTAAGCAAACAAGAATTGCTTTTAACTCTGTGAGCAGTGGTTGTACGATTCAAAATTTAAACTGACAACACACTTTACGTTTATCACGTGAATATGTATCGCACGATTGCATTCTTTGTTGTTCATGGTCTGCAACGGGAGATGGCCTTTTCGTAATGGATAATGTTTATTAAGTTTTTCTCTGTTCAACAAACACATCTTTAAGAATATTATTCACAAATGGATCTTAATTCTTAGAATACTCTATTCTATTTATTTATTGTAGTTCCCGTTTTGGAGCCATAGCAGGAGGTCTTTTCTGAGTAGATCCTTTCTTCTCGCAATTTTGGACGGTGATTAGATACGACATAACAGTACACATTGTATGACACTCTAACTTTTTAAGTAATGAATTTTAGTTGAATTTTTTGCTTTTATAGAAATTTATTTTCAAATTTAAAAAAAAATAGTAGGTTGCATTTAGTTCTCTGATCAATTCAGCTTTTGATTTCTCTGGAGAAAGATAATATTGTTTCCTGTTATTAATAAATTTTTTAAAATCATTTTACGAAGTTTAGAAGGCAGTTGCAATTATTTTCTACTCAGATTTTTAAATATTATTAGAATTTAGAGCATAAATATCGATTGCTTCGTTTTCTTTGTTAGTGCAACAAAATGATAGTCAAAATGTCATTTTTTCCAAAATGGTAAATTTGGTTTGTCGTTTCGATACAGAATCATTAAGACAAGCTTTCCTGTTAAATTTGTACGTTGCTAATTATTCTTCCAATGAAATTAAGAAATGAATTGTGCTGATAATTATTTAAAATAATATTTCATCTTTCGATTTCAATAGATTATACTTACAAATATTACAAACAAGCTTTATAAAAAAAGAACCTCTATATAAAGAATCTATTTCTTCTTAAGACTTAACAATAATTATTTTTAAACGTTTATTCGAGCACAAAATCAAATAAAATATCACCAAATATTATTCGATAACTCCCAGTTACGCGTCTATGGATGTATAAATAAACATACCCGACACAAATAAATGTATAAAACGTTTGCATTTGAAACGTTAATTAATTTCGCTGATCTACACGAATAAGAAATGAGTTTGCAATATATTACATAATATAAAAAGCGTTTGCAGGGGACTTTTAGGTGAAAAAACAATAGCATAAATAAATAATGCATGTATTTCCAAAATTTGATGCGATATTAAATTCGTTGTTATATGCATAATGTTAGTTATATGCATAATGTTAGTAATAATATATGTTGTAATAAAAGTCATTAACATTTTATAAGCAGCGTCGAATCTAACGGAGCGGAAAGTGAAGTAAAACTTTTTACCACAACAAAAATATGCATGTAATAATGATAAATTTAAATTTATTTAACCGAAGATGTTTTTCTTATTCATTTGTCGTTCCGATCTGAAATTGTTATACTTCCTTAAGCTATTCCCATAATAATTGTATTTCAAAGTGCTTTCTGCCATTTTTTCCTTATTTTTTTGCAATTCTTTCCGATAATAGCTCGAGAATATCATTATTATTCAGCACATACATGAGTTCTCGATTTGCCGATAGAAGCAGAATGGGTTTTTTTCTGTTGCATTTTATTTTGGAAACGAAAAGACTATGATCGTCAACAAGTTGACTAGTTGATTTCTTGATCTAATTTAGTGATTCTTTTTTCAAAATTCTTTTTCTTCATCTATTTATCATCATATTCTGTAACTGGTTTTTTCCACTTTTCACGTGAATATAACCAGTGTTTTGATTGAACCTCTGATTTCTTTCAATTTTCTATCTAATTCTCTAAATATTTTGATAGACAAGCTAACAAAAAGCTCGAGAAACTTTTAAATTGCTTATTCAAAGAAGAATTCACCCACAGTATTTAAATGACTAGTTTAATTGACTAAATTTTCATTTTGATTAAAATGTTAGGCAATCGGATCATTTCTCGCATTTAATTGATTTTGAATATTAGAAGTGCAATAAATCGTTGAAGAATTTGTCCTAATTGAACTGTTGATTTTGCTACATGTTTACTAAGTCAAAGAATGTCAAATAACTGCAAATTAAAAAATATGAAATAGACATTAATACCAATATTTTTACTGTACGAAATTCTTTTAAACGGTTATTAACATAGTGAAAGATTTCCTAGGCTAACAATATTTATGAAAATCATTTGCGCGTTTAGCATTAATGAGTAAATTATTTATGTTATTTTTATTTCAAATACAGAAGAACTCAATTAAAAGGTTTTAAAAAGCAACTTCTTTTTAAATTTTTAAATATTCCAGGTATTTCATCGAATTAATTATTAATATTTATGCTGCTTCTCAGATTGGTTTTATTTGTAATAATGTCATGGAACTTTTTTTAAAATTATTCAGGTTTCATAGAAAAATTCGAAAAGATAACGTAATATATGTAAACGCAAGATTAGTAACAAAAATTAACGAAAAAACAGAAGGAAAAAAACAATATTTCTATATATCTGATTCTTGAAACACATTCTATGCCTGTTATTTAGTATTATACTGATTTTAACTTTTTAGTATACGAGAAAGAATTGTGATAGTCAAAAGCATTCAAAGCTTTTATAGACATAGGTTCCGCGCTGTTACCGCTAAAGATCGAAAGTCGTTAATGTGCACATTACCTAGCTAATATGCAGATTAACGGATTTGCTCCGTTAACGTGCGGAATCAAGAGTTTTCCGCATTTTACCAAGGTAATGTGCACATTAAAGTCTTCCGTATCGTTAAAATTCAAAAGTTTGTTTCTTTCATTGAAAATGCGACTGCAAATCTAAATGTACCACAAATAGGTGCGCTTGTCGCAAAACCAATTGTTATGTAATTCAAAGTGTCACCAATCTTTAGTTTGCACTAATAAGTAAGCATAATTTTATCATATGTTTTGCAAATTCATTTCCTTAATTGTAATAACATTTTAAACCGTTTGATTCTTTCTATTATAGTTTTTTAATTGTTTCATGATTGTTTCTATCAACTAATTTGTTGATTGTTTGATTGTATTAACTTGATTCTTTAGATATCGAAAAATAAATAAATAACATTTTGTTCATTTAAGCGCACAGAAACGTTGCTGTTGTTCCAGCAAAGATCTTATTTCCACTTTAACGAGTGCCTAGCCTATTATGTTATAATGTTCCTTATAATGTTCAGATTATCTAGGTAATTTGCAGATTACCTAGGTAATTTGAGAAATGAAACAATTTTCGGCACTTTAACGGATCAACCTAGTTAATCTGCGCGTTACCTAGATAATCTGTAAAATAACTGATTTCTTCACTTCAGCGGTAACATAACCATGCCCATTCATCCTTCTGCATTTGCTTTGGCAGTTTTTTGTTCACCGGTGAATATGGATATGCAAACGGCTTCATTCCAAAGATTTCCCTCCCGTTGGTGTGGTGCCGAAGTGTTTGGAGAGGCGGGTTCCATCTCAGGTGTCGTCCTCGTCATCTGACCGTGATTCAAAATTACGAGGTCAGTCCTCAAATATCCCTCGTGTTGCTTCAAAACGGGACGTTAATATAACTAAACTAAACTATCCAAAGTTTTCCTCGAGACTTAAACCAAGGGAGCACGCTGGCTCCAGCAATATTCTCATTTTTCCAGCAGTTCGTGTTATTAACAATTTTAATTGAAATTTTTGAGTTCATTTTTATTTCCTGCGAAATATACCATTATTAAATGAATACGGTATGTCAAAAGGCGCTTTAGCTTATAAAGAGTAGAATATGCGCTGTATCGGGTAGAAATATAATTCGGGACGATTGCGCGTAGGGCGTCCTATGTGAATTCTACCTCTAGACCAGCTAAGCGACATTGTATCGTCCTCTGTAAAGTTTCCTAATAGGAATTAATGTACTTGTATTCAAAAATATAATGGTCTTGTGCAGAATGCATTTTAATGCTTCTTTCCTCAAAGAGTGCATATTATTACAAAATTTGACGCATCCACGTCAAAAGTTTAACAAGGAAAGTTGAAGGAACGCATGCCAGAATTCTTTTCTTAAAACACAAAGATTTTATTTTTATTCAGTGATAATTAAATAATGCCTTTATTGACAATATTTGAAAAATATAACACTTTTTTGTGTAGTTTGATCACTTTATTTGTAATTAAGAATTTTTTTGTACCCAAATGAAAAGGCAAAAAGACACGTTTAATCCAAAACGGGCTTTCAGTTTTTTTTTCTAGTTGTGTGGATGATCAACCGAACTTCGATTTGACCTATCTTCTAAATGCTGACAGTTTTGAATCGGTCTGGCCACCCTAAATCCTGAAAACTCTATAATTATTATGTTTATTTAAAATCGGACGATGAGTTTATAAATAATTCTTAACGAGAGTTGGAGTTCTTGAACAGATGAATGAGGCCAAACTTGCAATTCGTAAATAAAAGTGATTTTCTGAACATTTTATGGTTGTTTCCTGGTAATAATTGCAGTGAATTCTGTTTATCTATTCAGTGTTGCGAAGATGGAATGGACGATTTTTCGTTGACTCCAGTTTAGGAAAAGAGTCATGATGAAGATAAGTGGGATGGCTGAGTGATTTTTCTTAAACTCCAATTTTTTTAAGCAATATTTAACGACCGATTGACTTAATGAATTATTTTTCGTAAACTCCAGTTTTTTCAACAATATTTAATGTAAAAAAAATTAATTAATAACACTTTCAAGATAATTTTTTTTCTTTGAAACAAAGTTATTTCATCTTAATTCGGAGATTTAAGACACAAAACATAGGATATAAAACATCATTGATCTAATTTGGTTTTATTTAACCCTGCGTTAGCGCAGTGGGGTGCTAGCATACTCCGAAACATAATATGCATAAAATATATGAAGTATAGTGAATTCAATTTCACAAATAGTTGTTTTGATTTGTTGAAATACCCCGCCGCACTAACGTAGGGTTAATGGTCTAAACTCATGTGACGTTACAATCCCAAAACGTCCCGTCGTACAAATGCATAGCAACTATCATCTTATTACACATTTTTTACGCTGTTCTGTATCTCTTTTTGACCTAGCAAAATGAGAAGTGGATTACAAAAATATTTGTGTCTTGAACACGAATTGTCTTCGTTAGACCACAAATCTCTAATGTTATATTTTTTATTTATTGCCTTAGTATTCTGCATTTTCATAGCTAAAACTTTTTTTCTTCGAAATGCTTTCAGTCATTTTTCATTCTAACACCTTTTATATGTTAAGAAGATTTACAACTTTTTGCGAGCTTCATTTGAAGCTTTGAGCTGGTAATTATAAATGCGTAATATTGATTTAAAAACAAATTGTAGAAATACTACTGTACATAAGTTCTTATTGAAATATTCTATACAGTGGCGGCTCGTAGATTAGTGATGCAGAGCTGCAGTTCCAACTGAAATTATTTTAAAACTTTTGTTTTCGTTTTTATTCTAATTGGCTTACTTTTCCACTTTAAGAGTTCAATGATAATCGAAAATGGCAAAAAGTGATACAAAACGTAAAAGTTAGACGGAAAATAAATCAAAAATCAAGAGAGAGACAGATCAGAGCTGCAGAGAATTTTGCCCCTCCTATAATCGAAATTCCCCGCATTGAGCAACGTGAAGCTCTCAATCGGAAGAAAAAAGCAACCCTTTCTCACATTAAAATTAGAACCCAGTGAGCTGCACTCCGGACCAGATCACGCTTGATCATTTGGCCTTTCTTCGCCTTCTCTCAGTAGTCCAGTTGTTAAGTAGTTTTTTTAAATCAAATTCTGGAGGATTTGTAATGTTTTGCTCCTTTATCTTTTTTGGGGTGCTGATTACGAATCTGAGGTTTGACACCAAAAATTTTTGTTCGAATTTTAGTTATAGCCAAAAAACTTGAAAAATATATTCCCAGTTTTTTGCTTATAGCTCAGAAATTATCAATTTTTAATATAATATTCATTATATACCAAAATAATCAGCATAAAATTTCCTACAACTTAGGCCAATACAACTTCTTCAGAACTGCTTGTTTCTTATCTGACAAGCCACCACTGATTCTATGTAAAATGTGCTACTTGGAAAAAATTATTAGCAGAAACGACTTGAAATATATCTAGAATGAAGTAGAAAACAATTGTGTTTTTAAATTTTTTTTCCATTTTTTTTACTTTTATTAAATTTTTGTTTGTTTCTTTTATTATAATCTGTTTTCTTTCGTTCTTTCATTTCTTTTTTAATCTTTATTAAGAGCACAGGACAATTTGAGATCGTAGAAAAAACAAAGATGAAGACTTATTTCTATTTTATTACCGCATTCACATTCTTTTTCATGATGACCTTCCTTCAATCAACACTCGAGAAACATCTATGAATATTTTTTTAATTTCTTAACCATGTCATATTCACATTTTTAAAATATCATTCACACAAACTGTTTACAGTTGAACAAACATCAGACATTTGAAATCATTCATAAAAGTTTTATTTTTGAAAGCATACTTTCATACATTCACTTTAGTTTTAATATTCTTGCACTTTCTGTAAGAAATATCAGTTTTGTTTCGTACTTCAGATTTTTCTGACGCATAATATCTGAATAATCTGGAATAACTTCCTCGAATATGAAATGTAGAAAAAGAAAGTATTGTAATCGTCAAAAAAAATTATATCTCGAGATTTGGATAGGTCTCTACGTCTTAGACGTCTCTGAGTCCGAAAATAAACTTGTGATGTAAGCTATCAAAATATCAGCTGTTCTAGTTCCTTGTATCTTATTGGCGGCAAGAACAGTCTGATTGAGTTTCATTGGATAGTAAGAATGTCTTTTAGCATTTCTTCTGTCACCCCAGAATTACATATCTGACGAATGCAAAAAGAACATTAGTATTCAAGAGCGATACTAGTGATTATCGTCTCGATTTAATTTTTAATTTAGTATTGGTTATGTTGAATGTAAATAAATCTATTTTGTATAATTTCATGATTCATTATCACATTAAACACACCAAAATGGCGACCCAGACTTCATGATTCATTGCCACATTCAACACAACAAAATGGTGACCCAGACTTCATGATTCATTACCGCATTGAACACACAAAAAACCATTTTTTATTTATGTCTGCTGGCTCTGAACATGATAACTCAAAAACAGATCGAGTTAGACGAGCACAATTAGGGATGTGGTCTTTACATCCCAACTGCAAATATGAAAGAAATTTTTATCAAAACTTATCAAAGTGTTGTCTGTCTGTTTGGTGGTGTGCATGTGAAAGCGATAACTTAAAAACTCAACGAGCTAGAAAAATGGTGTTATGAATGATGATGTTGCTATGTGGTCTTGATGCCAAAATTGTAGATATTTATTTATTTATTTATTTATTCAAAGAAAGCACACTTCAGAGATGACTCCATTTACAGAGTGCATGATAAAAGCATACAAAATCACAAGTCACAAAGTGAATTAAAAAACACACACAAAAAAAGTAACTGCAGAGAATACAACAGTTCCAAGCTCAAAACCTCATCAATTATAAAAATGTAAACACATAAATGTTTTAAAATGAAAATATGCAATTACAAAAGCACCAAAAACACACCGAGGCCCCAAAAGTCCATGCCCCACACCGTCAAAATAGATATGCGACACATTTTGGACCCAGTCGATCATATGTAGTAGGTCCAGATTCATGAGATACATATTCGATTCTCCTCATTTCACAACGAAACGAGCTAGATAAATTGTGATTGTTATGCGGTCTTGATACCAGAATTGTAGATATGCGTCACATTTTGTACCCCGTCGATCAAAGGTAATAGGTGCAAATGCATGAGATATGTACTCGGTTCTCTTCATCTTACGACGAAGCAAAACAAGAAATGGCCAATATTGCGGAACTATATGAGAAAGTCTAGGGACGGACACTCCCACTGTTTGCAATAAAATTTAATGTGTTTATTAAAAACCAAGGCTGATTCTTGGGTCATATTAGATAGGGAGAAGTTTTACTCCTTAGATGCTGCTGACGTTTGATAATGATGAAGATGTTAGAGACCACAGCAGATACCATAAACTACACACCCATCAACAGGGCGGAAGTTGTGAGATTCTTTCACGTATTCATCTTACCTAAGGTGCTCATTTTTCTAGTGACTTCTCTACTGACCCTCCTCAAGCGATTCCGCTTTCTATTCATTAAAATCAGTGTCTTATTATCTTACGGTAATGCTGTGATACTTAAATATTTGGCAAATGATCAAATGCATACTTAAAAATGTAATTTTTTGGACAATGGAAAAGCCTATCCTAAGCATTCCAGAACTGAAATCAAAATGTTTCTTTTTCTTTAGGATAATATGCTCTGCAGGATACAGCTATTCTTGCTCCAGTAACAAGTATTTAAGAATAGCAACAAAAAAACCTATATAACATCTTTCGAAATTTTTTATCTTTCATCTGCAAGCTTAAATAATCACTGAACCTGCGATACAGATTATAAACACAACTGAGACTTCTTGGGAGGCGAGGATTGCACTGGGCGCTTAATGAATGCAATCAAAAATTACTGAGTTGATTTTTGTGTAAAAAAATGATAGCCGAGTGTCTAACTTCGAAAATGAACTTTCTGCGATCATTTCTCACTGAAAGGTTTAACCCCATCTTGGTCGGCGTCGCATGTCATACGTTCGGCTCTTTCGCGCCCGTACGCTATTTGAATCCGTAATTAAGTCAACGTGACAATTAATTTTAAATTCAAAAATCACCTGCTCACGCTTAAATGTCTCAAGTATCCTTTGCCGTCTTAAATAGATTGAAATACTCAAAAATATATCAAAAGGGCGGTGGCATCTAATTAGGAGGTTAAATAAAAGCGCAAGATAAGGTTTTAAATAATATCCACAAACATACTTGAAAAGAGCTATAATATCGTTTCATACCTCATAATTTAACTGGAAATACTACAGAATAATTCAATGATACTCTAGATTAAATGCATTCTGGTATTTAAAATTAAGAAAATTTTCATTTTTGATCAATTATCTCCATACCTACTGGGTAAATTCTAAATAAATTAGGCATCAATATAGGTTGAAATAGTACAAAAAACAAGTAACAATGCAAAAATTGTGGCACATACGCCCATGTGGGCCAGAGTTTCGCCAAAAATGACATCAGTTCCAACTGCACCCTTGAAAAGCTGTAAACTGAGGATCAATGACTCATTCCTATAACTTAAAAAAGACACAAAGCCTATTCCAAAGACATGGATGTCTATGTTGCATCCATCACGATGCCTTCCCAGACCATTCAATTTAAACTGTCATAGTGGTTTCTTTCTTGGATATTGGAGAATAGGTAACTTAAATAGTGGAGTTGACCTTGATTTCCTTTTTATCAACAACGCTGGCACATGTGGCCCTCATCTAGTGACGAATTTTTAGAAAGTGAGGATATTCAACTGGTGGTTGACCAGTCAGATTTCCTGACCTAAACCCTATAAAGGATATCTGGCACACTCTTGGAAGGGCAATTACAACTCACCTTTCTCCTTCCAGATATATCCAGGATCTAAAAATAAAGTTCCTAGATGAGTGCTACAGACTGCCATAGCGACTTCTAAACTGCCTCATTTCCAGTATCAATTCACGTTGTGAGATATTTATAACTGTAAGAGAGGATTATACCCTCACCCATTTTCTTTTTTTTATATTATAACCTCCTATTTGGACTTTTCAGCGCTAATTAGTCATACGCATGATCTCGCTCGTTTGCTATAACTCTTGTAGCTAATTGATAATATCACACCATCATAGCTTATTATTCGTAAGTGATTATTAAAATTAATACAGTTAAATTAGAGTGTCACATTTTACAAATTTTGTGAAAATCGATGTTAATTATATATGGATTTATATATTAAAGGCATGTTGTATTGTTTTTTTCTCTGTATAAAAAATTGTGAAGGGCCGAAAAGGCCAAGAAAGACCTTGACATAATCAAGTCTGCCCTCATGTTTAATGTTCTGGATAATACAGGCCTTTCGACCAAAGGTTGAAAGCTTTTAAAGCAAATTGAATTTTCAGATTAAGCTTATAAAATTACATTTAAGCTTATGAATAACTTTAAAAAGGCATTTATGAAAGTTTCACCCATTCACGCGGCAGTTGTTGTGTGCAGTTTACAGACAAAATGTATTTAGGCAATCCAGTGTAGAAATAATCTAAAAAAATACTAAAAGGCTGACTAGATAATGTGATAATATAGTAGCAGTAAAGAGGAAAATGAGAAATATAATGTATTATATTTAATTATTAATAAATTTTCCAAATAAACTTCTTTAGGAAGCAAATCAAAGATAGCATATACATTAACTGACTGATAACCCGGCGTTGCTCGGGATCCAGATTTTTTCATATGCCCGCCTCCGTTTTTTTCCCTACAAATATTTTTACTAATGTTACACAACGAACATAAATCTCCTTTGAATCCTTTCTTGTTGAATTAAAACTTTCAAATTTAGCCTTTTTATTACTTTATAACAGAATGGTTTGAATGAAAAGGATGGATGTTTGGAAAAAGAATATACATTTTAAACTTTTAAGCAATACACCATACAATAACTAATGCAACTTTACAATGCACAATTATACTATACAGAATTTTCCCGGTGCTGCTAATTAAAAGTATAAACTTTAAAAAATCTTTAGAACGAACAAAATGTTATTTTTTCTGCGAAATAAAACAATTTAAAAAAAAAACGAGGAGAGAGAAAAAATGCAAGAAACCGCTTTTTTCCGATGTTTATAAATAAAAGCACTGTAGCATAATATTTCATCTCTCGCGCCGAAAATCGTTTACAGAAGGAAAACGTCAGGAAAGTTACACAAAAGCTTCAAATTACTCTTATTACAAAGGGGAAATTTTGGACTTTGCAATTATCTAAAAATTAAGGTTCTCCGATGAGAATATATGCAGAAAATTCGAGAAAAAAAGGCAATCACTTAACATTAAATAAACAAAAATCAAATTCAATTTTAAAAAAAAAACAAAGGTATAAGCTCAGTCTTGTGGAAGTCCATCATTGTGCCAAATTTAACCTTGGTAAGTCAAACGGTATGGGCGTGCATAAACGAAAAAAAAACGAATATGAATGAATTGAATGAATCATATGAATTTTTATTACTTTTATTTCCATGCAAGAGTTTGTACATAATGCATATTATTGTCAATCAAATGTACCACAAGTCTGACACATTAGTACGTATTATGATCACAAAAATACACCACGATTCCGAGTCACGAAGATTTAATTACATAAAATCATGTAAGGATAATAAAATATTCCCTATTTTATATAAATGGTATGCATCATCTGTTATTTTATAAAAACTGAATTGAAATCACTTTCTAATCTAGTGATAGATAGGAAAATATTGCAGCCTAAGTTGAATTTATGGAAGTTTGTCCTACGCAGGCATCTTGTTCTGTAACATAAACAGTATCATATATTTGTTTCATATATTTAGAATGATATATTTCTTCATATATTCGTAATTATTAGTAATAATGTATCTATATTGTTGATGCTTTAAACTTTGGATGATGACTTTATAGAAACATAATTGGAAGTAGAGTCATTTTAAAAATCAATGATAGAGAAAAATTTATTTTAACTGTAAATAATTGGTTTTTCAGCAAAGATTAAATTTTCAAATAAATATGTACAGTTAACGTTTTTGTTTGCTTTATAATCTGCTTAGTTCCCATTAAACCTTCACCTAACTATTCTTCTAATGAATAAAATATCTGTGTCTCTGATTTAATTATTTTTCGGGCTACTTATTTTAACGATATTAGAAAATCCATAACGTCCAAACTTGATTGCTCTCATTCCCTACAATCTATTATCTTCTTTGTTTTTGTGAAATTCAATAAACAAATGTAAGATAATACCGCATTATATAATTGTTGGAATACTGAGAGAAAACATTTGAAAGAGCAAATTCAAGAAAAATAGAAAAGACAATAATTGATAGCAATCTACTTTTATTTCGATATTCACGCTTCGAATGAATACCGAAATCAATATAAATACATGCGATTAAACTGTTTTTGACAGTTAAAAATCTGAAAATGAGCTTGTTATTGGAGCCAGTATTGTTAGTCCAGAAGTTGAGTTGTAAACAATTTTCACGGAAGACGATCGGTATGGGTTTTTTTATATACTTTCTGTAGGCGAATTCTTGAACCAGGAAGAAAAATGAGAACTGTTTTTTAATGCTCTTGAATTTCTCAAAAAGTGGGGCGCTCGATGCCAGAGGTGATCGATGAAGAAATAGGAGCTAACGAGCGACTTATTGTATGAACAATAATAAGTTAAATGCAAGTGTTGAATGTCATACAAGTACACACAGCCTGAAAAAGTGGTTCATACGTAGTAGATCTTATAACATTGTTTCAACAAAGAAATATGAAGTGGACCTATATGGACGGGTTTCTAAAGGAAGAACATGCATAGTAGATTAAATTTCGAATATCAGTTTTCAGTAACTGTGTGTAAATAATAAAAATTGCTATGCTTTCGAGAAATCAAAATGGGGAAGCATTTTGTTTCTCTTTCACGAATACAGAAACTAAGTTTAAGAACTTTTGCTTAATTAATGATGATTTTGCTTAATAACACCATTTTTAAATTTGATGGCTTAGAATGCCTTGATAATAAATAAATTCTTTAATGTCGGAGTC
Source organism: Araneus ventricosus (assembly GCA_013235015.1). Classification (NCBI taxonomy): domain Eukaryota; kingdom Metazoa; phylum Arthropoda; class Arachnida; order Araneae; family Araneidae; genus Araneus; species Araneus ventricosus. Next base: position 131,478 of record BGPR01001105.1, read on the forward strand.
AAAAAACAAGTAAGTTTCTACGGGTTTTTCAGAAATTGAATGGTATATATATGTTACGGTCAATGTGGATAATCGGTTATTATATATAATCATCGTACTAATTATGCATAATAACCACATAAAAAATCCGGTTATTATGCATAATAACCGATTTACCACATTGACCGTAACCTATATATTCTTAAACTTCTTTGGCATTTTTTCATGCATCATGTTTACAATAATAATACAAATAGTACAAGAACTTACCGACATTTTTAATATTTTTTTTCTTTTTTCTGTAAAGCTTCAAGGAAGCTAAAAGTGAATTGATAAGAATATCGTGTTTATTCTGCATAATATTTGCACTCAGCTTCTCAAGATATAGAAAAGATTGACTTTCGCCCGCCCAAGTACATAAACCTTAGACAAAAAGTAAGCAATTTCCGCATTTACATTTTTTGTTAAAGAAAATTTTTTCTTACTATTTATTAATGAGATATCCACAAATTAGATAGTTTTTGAAGTAATCGAAAATACCGTGAAACTGCACATAAATCTGTAACTAAATGGAGCAAAAGCAGAGGTAACAAAGCATATAGGATCTAACTTATGTTTTAAATGATTAAAAGGTATACAGACCGCTTTCTTAAGTGTGTTGGTAAAATGCACTGAAAACAGTTAGGGAGAAAAAGGATTGTTTTCCAGGTTAGTATATTCAATAAGTTCTTTTTCAAGAAACTAAGAAAAATTTCTGGGCTTTTTTTCCCTTTGGATTGTATTCATTATCTAATATGTGTATTTTAATCCCTCACATCCTCTGGATCTCTCATCATGGCTGGTGAGAATGTTGCAAAGAAATTGACTAATGAAAATAAATCTCTTGATCCACTAGCATGTGTTGAACTAATAACTGTACACATAATGCCCACTTAAGTTACTTACACCCTTCACTTAATTTCCCAACGACTGCAGCTGTAGTAATAAAAGTGGTGTCTAGATATAGTAAAGTGGGTATGTGCTACGCCACGAGACCGCTTACAACGCCACCTGGTGGGAAGCTGCGGAATTAGAGTTTCATATCTCTAAAACTGTGCGACATAGGGAAAAAAATTCAGTTACAAAGTTGTGGAACATTATCGATTTAGTACATAAAGACACCTTGTAAACATTAATGCTAAGAATAGAACGCTTAAAACTTAATTTATTTGTTCGCGATTTCTAACATTGCTACAAAACATGTTAGAAAGAGAAAAAACTACAAATTATCACAAGATACCTTTATTTTTGGTGTTCAAACTGGCCTCCTACAGTCTATAATAGGCATTTAGACATTTGTGCGAATTTCTCGTTGCACACTTTTTAGTACATTATTTGTCACGCTGGCACAAACAACAGTAAGCCATCGTCGTGCATTCTGCAGTGTTGGTGGGGAGATGGCATACGCCTTCTGTTTGAGGTACCCCGGCAGGAAAAAGTTCATTTTTGTCCGAAAGGTAACATTTTCTCCTTCCGCCCATATTTTATGACATCACAGTTACGGAAATCCCGAACAAACAAATGTGCGTTTTTAAGTGTTCTATTCATAGTATTAATGTCTAAAAGATGTCTTTTTGTACAAAATCGATGAGGCTCTGCAACTTTGTCATTGCCTTTTTGCCCTATATCGTTCCGTTTTCGAAATAGGAACGCTAATTTCGCAGTTTGCCACCAGGTGGAGCAGTAAGTACTCTCATAACGTAATACATAACCACTTTACTATCCTTAGCTGTTCCCTGAAAGACTCTGTTAAAGTTTTATTTTGAGATATATCTCGAAAATGGAGGGTGAAGGGGACAGGCGAGCCTTGATGACTATCTAGACGTCCTAAGCTTTCATATGAAATACAAATTGTCGGAATCGTTGCAATGTTTGAGGCTGGGGGACTCTGTCAAAGTTTTTCGATTTCTTTCAGAAATGGAGGTGGGGAGGCAGGCGTCCCTTTATGACATATCTAGGCCTCATAAGCTTCCATATGTTTTAAAAATTATCGAAATCGGTCCAGTGACTGGGCGGGTCTAATGACCATTTGGTTTTTCCAAATTATTTTAAATATATAGATAGCTGCAGTCGTTCTGCAATTAAGGGGTGGGAGTAACTTTTGTGGCACCCAGTATAATGTTATTGCTTTATTTTCATGAAAAGTTGCAAAGTCTTGCCTCTTTAGAAAAAAACGGAAACTCCGCGAAAGAATACCAAAAATATATAAACTGAATAGAAGACTGTTCAGTATCATTTGTTTAATATTCACTCTTTGAAACATTTGATAGAAAGTCGACTGGAGATGGAATTTCGTGTGATCTTTTTTCGCCTTTGTCTGGACCATGACACTTATTTCCGTAAGGCATAATTTTCACCCTAATTTCTGACAAAACTCAGCAATAACTTTACACACAGCTATAAGTTGATAATGTTTTAGTAGACAAAATAAATAACTTTTGTTCTTCAATTTATCGTTTAGAGTTCCCATTGATCTTTGCAAAGACTTTCAAAGCTATTATTGACAAATTTGATTTATCAAGAATCCTTTTATTGTACATAGTTATATATGCATATTGTCCAATACGGAAATGCCATCGGATTGTACATTAAGAAAGTATAAAAATTTCCAGAGAATTAAGTGTTAATAATTTGTTTGCATGATACATTTGAATAACTGACTACGAAACACCAAAGACTGAATATATTAGATGTTTCGCTTTGTTTATACCCAAATAATACATTTTATTCAAGCCTTATTTCAATGTATGTGCGTTTTTTAAAGCATATTCATGCATTTCAAACGGTTTTCATTCATAGTTTAGGAGATTCAAACCGTGAAGAATTTGTTTCGCACTTAATGGCGTTTTGAATAGCCAAACACATCATAAATGAATGGAACTTTTAAAAGCTATGATATTCACAAGTGACAATGAAGGTGTGTATTGTCTTACGAAAGCATGGATAATCTGAATGCGTGGGATGCAATCATTCACGGTGAACGTTTGAATAAGGATCAAAAGAATGAAAACGGAATGATGATCGTTATTGTAATATGATTTTATTCAGATTATAACTTGATAAAGGAAACAATGGAGGAAAGTCTATCCAACAAAATTTTCTCACTTGATAAAAATGAATTTCTTTAATTTTTATTCTTCGTGTATTGAAAAGAAATCTAACGTGAAAATTATTCCCTATGAGCAAATGCATAACATTAAACATTCAAGCGATATGCTTACAATTATCAGTGTGAAAACATATTTTCTTTATATAACTTAAGGAAATGACTCAATAAAAATTAATTTATGGGTCAAAATAAATCTGAGTTCATCAACAAATTCAGCAACCAATACAATGCTGTAGCAAAATGCAACAATAGCTTGAAAAGCGCAGTATTCTTCTCTCAAATTTTCAAGTATTTTTGTCCTTATTTCCTACATTTTGGTAACTGAATTTCAGTGGAAATTTCTTTCAAATACCTAGGTACGAAAGTTATAAAGCTATACTTTCGATTATTTGGTAGAATTTGGTGACTGAAAAAGAAAAGAAATGCTTATTACAAAAAAAGTGTTGAAAATGAAATGCATTGACAGTTTCAAATGGTTTGTTTAAAATACAATTCTCTCTAGAATTAAGATCTGGATTTTCTGTGGAATAACCTTCAAACCAGTTTCAAGATAGGTGTAAGCTACTTTTAAAGATGTATAATGTACTTCTATGTATTTTAAGAGCCATAATGCATTCAATTGACTTATGGATTTTCTTGCAGGTAATTAGATGCTTAGATCGAAATTTATTTCCGTTTTAAATGTTTTATGCCTTTACGCTGTCATGAATTCAAACCACCATCCAGTTTTTAACAACGCACATAATAATACTCTTTACTAATAATTCGACGAGATAAATATAATTAAGATTAAATATCAGCATATTAGAAATATAAAACTGTTAATAGACAAAAATGTTTTTTTAATCAACAAACAATAATAGAAAAGAATTTGAAATGTGCAGAAAAATTCATAGGTTCATTATCATGGCTTAACTCAAAAAAATAGATGCATAACTGTTTTTAAATTAATGACTTTCTAATATTGCTGCTTTCCTTGGTAGGAATGCAGTATTATTGATAAAAAGGATAATGTTTACGTCAGCACCGAAAAACGCTCTTCCATCTCAGAAATTTAAAAAAGTCGTTGATTGAGATGTGCTCCTTAAACTTTGATAAACTATCGATACTATCGAAACCAAGTCGATAGTATCGGGTTTTCGGAACTATCGACTGAAACAATCGATAGTGTCGACTTTTTCAAAACTATCGATAGTATCGACTTTCTCAAAACTATCGATACGCGCATTTTCAGTCGATAGTTTCAAAACTATAGACTGAAACAATCGGCTGGAACTACCGATAGTTTCTAAATTATCGATTGGAAGAACACCTATCGATAGTATCGCCGGAGAGAAAACTATCGATAGTTCAGTCGATAGTTTTGATACTATCGATAGTTGAACTATCGATGTTTAAGAAACACTATTATTGAGAAATACGATGAATAACAGTTTTAATATAAAAAAGAATAATTCAACTACATCAAATAAAAGATCGTTTGCTTGAACAAAATTAAAAACATTCGGCGAAAAAATTACACAAAAATTAGCTTATTTCTTTACAAGCAATCATTACTATTGTTTGAACTCATCTAAAAATAGAAAATTATTTATGATGATTATTACAAAATTATTTAATTTTGTTTTAAAAATATTAAATTAACTAAAAATTAAAGATTCCTTATGAAACTTTGATACTAAATCACAATCTTTCCTCAGTGATTTTCATTTTAAACCTTTATAGGTATAAAAACAATTTTATATTGAACGACATTTTTTTCTCTGTTGTTGATTTTTTTTAAATTTCTATCTTCCTTAAAATGTTTGTTTTTTCAAATAGTTTAATATAAGGTTTTATTTAATTGAACATTATTCAGCTTAACTCTTTTAGTGGCATCTTAGATGGATTTCTGGAATTCGGAGGAAAAAAAATTCTTTTACTTTTACAGAAAACGATTATATTTCACTAAAAATGCAGCATGGGATTTTTAAAATGCACAATTAGCTGGAATTTTTAAAATGTGTATTTAATTGGAATTATTATGACGTTTATATAGTTTCCGTTTGCGTAATGGTCATAAAATTAAAATTCCTAAGCGAAATCATTACTTGTATGAAGATGAAATATTTTAAAATGATTGATATCAGGACGAAAAAACTGCATGGAATGAAATTTTCACCTCTATAAACTATTTGAAGAAGATAATTTATGGTAAGTAAATGTATTTTATGTACTATCATTTGTTAGAAATTTAATGTGTTATATACCGAGTAAGCTCAGGAATATTTAAATTAATTTTCTTTAATTATATATTCATTAAATCATACTTATTGTAGTCTAGTTTTTTTTTAATATTTTGTGGAAATCTGTCTAAACTTCTTTCAGATAAATTTAACACAAATTTACAGTTGTTTTGTTACTAGTGCACTTAATAAGATTAATTTTTCCGAAGTCATCATAAATTTGGTATTTGAAAGTAAAAAAAAATGTTAATTGGATAAAAATTTTATTTTTAAATTACAAGTCAATTTTCAAGTGACATGAATTAATATTTTACGTTGACAAGATTTTTTTCAAAGTGTAGAAAAGTTGTTAATAGCTTCATTAATAAAATTCAAAGTTCTTTTTACCATATCTAGATGGCGCAGTTGAAATTGTTTTGATGTTTTATTTATTATTATTTCGAAAGTAAATTGTACTTCAGATTTGGGAAAAGAACATGGAGGCCTTTCTCGGATGGTGCCATTTTTTTTCTCTTGACCGAATCACATCGGCAATATTTTTAGCCCGTCTTTTTATGGCAATTTTCATCTCTTTTTTGATTACGGATTGAAAAGAACTTTGGAATGAATACAGGATAATAACCTTTGTTGCTGAAAATCCCCAAAACCCCCCCAATCAAATCAAATCAAATACTTCAAATTTCATTTAGTGTATAGCGTTTCCTTTTTTTCCAGTTCTTATTCTTTTGTTTGAGTTTCATTAATTTCATTTTCGCCACTTTCTTAAGTTCTAAACCATTCATTTAGGGCACTGAATATATAAGGGAATTTCGTATTTGTATATTGCATCACAAGCTTAACCAATTAACTGGTTTAAAATATGTTAATTTAGATAAAAATGTTACATTTAGACAAATGCATGCCGTAAGTCTCCATTTCAGAGAGGCGATTTCCGGTTTATTAATGTTTCATTAAATTTCATGTCATCCAATTAAAATTATTATTAATGTATAGAAAAAATGAGTTTTCGGTGATTTTTAAAAATCGTTTGGGTTCAGCTGATACTTTCATTTTAATTTTTAAAAAGTTTGAGAAAATAAGATGATTTTGAATATTATATTTTAGATATAAGTATTTTTACATTTAAAATATCACGCAGGAAATTTTTTTCACCCCGAGTAGAGCCGGGTATATCATCTAACAAAATTATCAATCTGGTTTGTTCTCTTTTCGGGGAGAAATATTAGAAACTGATAATTTTTTTTTCCTTATAATTTTCATTATTCAAGAAATGAGGCTTAAAGAATTAGTTGTTTCTCGATGAATATTGTTTCTTAAATATTGTTTACTATTACATTAGATTTTTTAAGACTGTAGTTGAACTTTTGGACCACCTCTCTTTGTATATAGCTTGAAAATGTATGCTTTCACGTTTTATTTTAAAGGCTATAAGGATTTTATTTTTTGATTAAGACGATAAGTTTTAACATGCATTTTCTGCATCTTACTTACTGAGAAAATATTACATATCAGTATAATAATTTAGAACTTATTTTATCCATCGATGTAGAATTCAAGTTTTTATCAGAGTAAACTGAACAGAAAAAATTATTTATAAAAACAATTATATGGTGTTTGTGTTCTTCACTGTCAAATTCGTTTTTCTTTCTAAAAATATCACAAATGCTCTTTATATTGGGTTACATCTGAATCAATAAACGTTCTAAATATGCCACAAAAAGTGAACCAGACCTTTATTGATGAATGATGCCTATATTGAGTTTCAGGAAGTCTAGGCATTCTAAATGCAGGTAAGAAGTTCCAAATATATTTCTTGCAATTAGCGGTTTCTATTGAAAGTTATCCAAGGACAGTGATTCTTATTTTCCAAGAAAAAAAGAAGCAAATTAGCTTTAATAAAAGGATTCATTTTCAGATTATTTATCCTAAACTTGGTATTTTTTCATCGGAGCCGACGATATTTTTTCTTTCAGTCGTTTGGAAATATCTCAGTCAACTCAGTCTATCAAAATTACAGATTCCAATTAGTTTTTAAGAGCGCTGTTAACTCATCGGACTCCATTTCTGGTATAGCGAATTTCTACTTAAATCATACTATTCTCAGCAAATAATGAACTTTATAAATGACTATTTTACATATTTTTCTCGAGTTTAATAAAAAGGTTGATATTCAACAAAATGAATTATATTTATCGCTCATAATCTTTAAAATGTAATATATAACATAGCAATTAGTACACTAAAGGGAAAAAAATCTTCGGTAATTACTTCAAAACTCCAAGTGAAAGTTAAAAAAAAGCAGTGATAAGAATTGCATTCGACTAAGTGACAATAATTTTCTTTTTCTGTAATCATAAAAATAATGAATGTTGCTTAATATTGCACAATGCTACAAGTCGAAGACATAAATTTGGTACTAAGTATGTATATAATTCCTAGCAGATATTAAAGAAAGCAATGGATGCAATTTTATTTGAACTATAAGATCTGCAGAGCAATTAATTGAAGTGGAATTTATTTTTCGAAATCCCAAGTAAATGCGTTTTTCGGTTCTTGGGACTGCAAAAAAGAAGATTCCGCGATTTTCGTTTTCAGAGTCTACTGGAAGCCTACTGTGCGTGCTTTCTCTTTCGGTTCTCGATTTCATACGGTGCGGCCATGCTATGTCTGGATAAGCTTGAGTGCTTTGACTTTGCTTTATTCTTTTAAATCCTGTAATAAAGAACACATATTTATAAATTAAATAAAATGTCCTTATAAAAAAGGACGTTCAGAATTTCCATCAACTGTAATTATTTAAGCATCTTTGTTACAAATTTACCATAGAAATTGTACTCTAAATTTTTAAAATTATACCCAGACCTTCTCAACATTTCATGCCGATTTAACCCTTCTTTGCATGATGGTGGAAATTTCCATCATAACATTGAATGCCCAAAAATTATATAAAAGAACAAGTTCACTTTAAGTTGATCGTGTCTGGATACCTTTTTAATGTCCATTGCATAAAAAAAACATAGCTGTCAAAAATAAGCAAGTGTCACTATCAGTAAAACGAGCTTGAAGTTGTCATTCCGCTGTTTGTTGTAGTTGCAATAAACGTATGATTTCGTTTTTAATTTTGTTTTATTATATTTGAGTTTCTATTGCTAAAAAAGTGATGTGGATGAAAGGTTTGTAACATGTGTTTCTGCTATTTTTAGAGCAATTTCTGAAAAAGTTTGCGTTTAATCTAACTTTGCATGATGATGGAAATTTCCATCATATTGTTTTTTGCTAAATTTATACTATAAATATATACTAAGAATTTTTTAACCATTTTTCCTTTAATTTTGAACATGAATTATATCACCTTGATTTATTTCACCAATAAAGAAAAAATCATGCAAAGAAGGGTTAATAGAAATCAGTAATAAAAGTGAGATAATTAACTCTTAAAGCTGCTATTCATCTGTATCGCAATGATTTGTAAATTAATATATGAATAGATATTCGCTGCATAACTTCTATTGCATGACAAATATAAGTTTTTAACAGAAAAGGTTTTGAGATATGAACTAATTAGAAATATAGGTTTGCATTACTGCGATTAGCTTAGATTATTTATTTCATGTTGGCTACAGCTTTTATCAGGTAAGAAATTACAGAATATCCGAGAGAATTCGTAGATAGTATTCTAAATTTAAATTTTAATCGAAGAATATGATTGGTTTCAAAAATCTGTTATTTTTCCAAAAAATATTGATCCATAAAAATAATTGGGGATTAATATTAATTATTTTTTATATAAATGAGTTGTTTTAACAATAAATATATTTGAAAACATATCAAATTTATTCAAGCTAAAGAAATTAAGAAATAATACAAATATTTTTGATTGAAACATCTAGGTGAAATATTTCTTCGAAATTCTGAATCAAATGCTTTGTATAATCTATAAGAAGTAAATAAAATATTGATTGAATTTTAATTTTTACATTTGTATAATTTGCGAATAGTTGGATTAAGTGGAACTTGAGCTGAATAAGAATTCATATCGAAGATATACACGTATGGGTCTTTAGAATTAAACAGGAAAAATGTTTTCATCCGGAATTGGCATCTAGTGTGTTTATATGCAAATTAATGCTAAGTATAAAAAATTATCATGGGATATTCACACCAACGATGATAAATTTTAAATATATAATGGAGCTATACATATATACTAGACGTCGCCCAGCGGTCGAAATTCGACTGTAATTCATTAAATGTTAAACTTTATTGCGGTTATTTTTTATTGAAATAAAAAAAACCAGGCGGTTAAAAAAATAAATGTTGTCCGACTGTTGACCACAGACTTTTATGTGTTTGACATTCAGTATGAACGTAAACAATTAATGTTTTATTTTATTTAATTTAATGTATTAGTAATACATACCATATATAAATTCCTTAGAGACAATCTCTACTCTGTGCGACTGTTTGACCACAGACTAATATGTG